>PVIW01012647.1:0-31039 GCA_004026585.1 Noctilio leporinus
ATCACTGGAAGGTCACTCTTCATGAGTCTACTCACACACAAGAGGACAAAACATTCCCAGTTGCCTATGTTTCTTTTCAGGCCCCTGTGCCATGTCCCCCATATGTGTCTGGGTTTGGTCAAAGCTGACAATAGCCAGGAGATGAGTGGGGGCCACTCTCTTGTATGGGATGATCACCCTCCCTTCTTTTCTGCTTGGACGTAGGAAGAAAGGATCCTGCCTGGCCAGAACTAAGAGAAAGTTAGGCACTCCATTTAGAAACTCTGCTTCTTCTTTACAAACTAAATATCCAGCACATTTCTCCCTCCTCTCCATTTTTAGATTTACAATCTATGGCCAAAACTCATAAAGCATCTCCCTGGAAAGCACAACTCATTTTTTAAAAAATATGAAGATCTTAAACAGTTCATTCTGGAAAAAGTGAAGGAACATCAAGAATCCCTGGATGAGAGTAACCCTCGAGACTACATCGATTGTTTTCTCAGCAAGATGGAGCAGGTAGTGTATGCTCTGTCCCTCCCTGGTACTGTATCTTGTCCTCCCATGGGAGAATGAGGGAGCGTGGTCTACCAGGTAGGCAAATTTTGGTGTTTTGATTTTTAGGGCAGCAGGGTACACTGTTTTCATTTAGAACTACAAAATAGTCTAAAGCCCTCCTTTTCCTTTGTATTTCTATTTACTCCCTACTCTTGGATATTAGCATCGAAAAGTTCTAGATGTAGTTAGGATGATCTGCATGACAGCCACATATACGTATAAATGCATGTTTCTGAACATATATTTACCTTGGGGTGGATAAAACACTTAGGTGTTTCTCTACACATTCTTTGCCCACTCGCATAGTCAGCTGTGCTTTTGTTTGTTTGTTTTTTGCCACAGTACTTCCCAGAAAACCTGTCATAGATCCCTACATTATAAAAATCAGGGTTTGTTTTATAATAGAAACAATCCTGTTATTTGAAATGAGGTTGAATAGATTCTAAGGCAAAGATGATATACATCAAGCATGAGTGGTATTAAAAATATTGAATAGCAAACACTCACACAGCCACCAATTCTCAGACTGTCACATAAAACACCAGTATGGCTCTCCAGGAGCACAACAGCAGAAAAGAAGCCAAGACAGTGATCAGCAATAGAATATATATATATATATATATATATATATATATATATGCACACATTTCATGTACAAAGTTCATATATTACAACTAAAAATATGAAAATTATGCTTTGAGCCATATAAAACTACCATTGTTTTGTATAGGTCCCACAACTGTGTATAAATGAAAGAAAAGTACCACCCAATCATATCAGAAATGTGTTAATTATCACACACATTTAATTAATAATATCTTTCATCTTAAGCTGTAAAGGCTGGTTTGGAAAGCCTAATTTCCTTATAAAACATGTCCAAGAAAGGTACTGATGTCCCTGTTACTGCTCAGAAACTTTCCTGGAATTAGTAGAGGCATTTAAACTCATTTCACTTCAAGGATATGCATCAAAATGCTTCCCTCAATCTGAAGGAAAATTAGACATTTGTCTGGGAAAGAGACAGGCTATTAATTCAGTCAGTGAAAATGTTTATTTAGTACCAATTATATGTCAGACCTGATGCTTGGTAAAGAGAGTCAAATAACAAACCAAATACAACTCTACAATTTTCTTTCATAGCACTTGTCACAATGTACAGAAATGTTTATTTAATATACTTCTAGATTCTACTCCTCTGCACTGCATATGCCAAGAGGATAGGGGCAGTGTTGATTTTCCACAGATTTGTGTCACTAGTAACTAGCATAAGATTTAGAATATTTTTTTAAGATTTAAAAAAATTATTTATTGTTTTTATAGACAGGGGAAGGAAGAGAGGTAGAGAGGGAGAGAGACATCAATGTATGGTTGCCTTTCACCTGCCTCCAGCTATGGACCTGGCTGGAGACCTGACTTGCAACCTGGTTATGTGCCCTGGGTGGGGAATCGAACCAGCAACCCTTGGGTTTGCAGGCCAGCACCTTATCCACTGTGCCACCAGCCAGGGCAATTTAGAGTATTATAGATACACAGAAGATATTGTTGGATACATTTTCTAATTAATTAACAAATATATAGCCTTCAACTTCATGGAGCTTAGTGTAGTCTAAGGTAGCTATTATCCATACACAAAGTAACAATGAAGTGCTCACAGGGGAAGTCCAGTTTTTATGGGAGAATTGTTCTCTTGTGAGGGAGTAATTTTATTTTATCTTCTGTTATTTATTTATTCTCTTTATCGTTTATTTCCCTTACACCCTCTTGCGCACCACTTCCCACCACTGGCAATCACCACACTAGCATCCATGGCTGCGAATCCTTTGCCTTTTCCTCAACCTCTCCACCCCTAACCACCCTTCTGAGAGCTGTTCACCTGCTCTCTGTGTCTGTCATTTAGCTTGTTCAGTTTGTTCATTAGATTCCAGATATGAGTGAAATCATATGGCATTTGCCTTTCTTTGGCTCATTTCACCTAGTACACTGTTCTTCAAGTCCATCTAACGGTGCTTACGTTCTCTCAAGTAGTGATCCAGGTTTCTCTGGATAAATTCCCAGAAGAGGTATCACTGAATCATAAAATATTTTTATTAAAAAATGTTTGAGGTTTCTCCATAGTACTTTCTACAGAGGCTGTACCAGTCTGCATTCCCACCAACAATGCAAAAGGAGTTCCCATTTTTCCACATCCTCACCAGAACTCACTGTTGATCCATTGATGATAGCCTTTCTGACAGGTCCGAGATGGTACCTCCTTGTGATGTTAATCTGCATTCCTCTGATGATTAATGATGTTGAGCATGTTTTTGTGTCTAATGGCCATCTGTATGTCCTCTTTGGAGAAGTGTCTTTTGGGTTCTTTGCCCATTTTTAAAGTGAAGTGTGTGGTTTTTTGTTGTTGAGTGTTTGAGTTCTTTATAAATTTTGGATATTATCCTCTGATCTGATGTATTTTGAGTATGCTCTCCCATTTCATGGGTTGTCCTTTTTAGTTTGTTGATGGTTTCTGTTGTTGTGCAAGAACTTTTTAGGTTGATGTAATTCCATTTTTAAATTTTGTCTTATCTTTTCCTTGCCTGAGGAGATATAGCAGAAAATACATTGCTATGAGAAATGTCTAAGATTTTACTGCATTTATTTCCTTCTAGGAATTTTATGATTTCAATCTAATATTTAAGTCTTCAATCCACTTTGAATTTATTCTTGTGTACAGCATGAGAAGGTGGTCTAGTTTCATTGTTCCATACTTATCTGTCCAATTTTTCCAACACCATTTATTGAATAAACCCTCGTTAGCCTATTGCACATGATTATTATCTCTGTCAAATATTAATTGGCTATAAAGGGATGTATTTATTTCTGGGCTGTCTATTCTGTTCCATTGATCTACATGTCTATTTTGATTACTGTAGTCTTGTAGTATAGTTTGATATTAGCATGATTCCTCCAAATTTGTTGTTCTTTCTCAAGTTCAATCTTGCTGTTTGGGGCCCTTTGTGGTTCAAGGGAGTTATTTGAAATGCTTAATATTCTTAATTTCAGATAAAGACAGTAGGGACTATAGGTAGGAAGTGACAATGTGCCTAAAAATTAGAGTATCCACTTGTAAAAATAATTCCATTTTGAAATAAATAGGAGAGACATAGCATTAAGAAACTGAGCAAAGAAAAACTTGAATCAGAGCTTTAAAAATGAAGCAATTAGACCCTGGCTGGTGACCCAGTGGATGAGTCGTTGGCCTGTAAACCCAAAGATCACCGGTTCGATTCCCAGCCAGGGCACATAACCAGGTTGCAACTTAGGTCTCTAGCCAGGCCTGTAGCTGGAGGCAGGTGAAAGGCAACCATACATTGACGCCTCTCTCACTCTCTGCCTCCCTCTCTTCCCCTCTCTCTCAAAATAATAAAATAAAAAATAATCCTTAAAAAAAGAAGCGATTTTTATTTATTTATGATTTTTAAAATTTAATTTTTTAAAGATTTTATTTATTATTTACAGAGAGAGAGGAGGGGAGATAGGCAGAGAGGGAGAGAAATATCAATGTATGGTTGCCTTTCACCTGCCTCCAGCCACGGACCTGGCTGAAGACCTGGCTTGCAACCTGGTTATGTGGCCTGGCTGAAAATTGCAACCTTTGTGATCACAGGCCAGCACCTTATCCACTGTGCCACCAGCCAGGGCAAGAAGCAATTTTAAAAAACAAATCCCCCAATACTCTCCTCAAATTTAAAAACCAATGGTATTAAAAGTTTACCAAAACGTAATTAGCAATGAACATAATTTAAATATAATAAGATCATTAAACATTTAGAAATATAGAAAATTTTATTAACTGTTTTAATAGCATTAAACATTCATTTATTCAACAAATGCTTAGTGCCCATTTATGTTTTTGCTTTGGTTTTAGTGCCTGTTTTATGTCATGTGTCAGGATACATCAATAAATAAGACAATCATTATTTTTGGCAGAATAATTTTATTTAATTTATTTATTTTAAAAATTGTATTTCATTATTTTTAGAAAGAGGGGAAGGGAGAGAGGCAGAGAGGGAGAGAGACATCAATGTATGGTTGCATTTCACCTGCCCCCAGCCACAAACCTGACTGGAGACCTGGTTTGCAACCTGGTTATGTGCCCTGGCTGGGGAATCAAACCTGTGACCTTAGGGTTCGCAGGACAGCACCTTATCCACTCTGCTACCAACCAGGGCTTGGCAGAATAATTTTAAAATGGAAAGTTCACTCTATTTTTAAGTCCTGGATCAATTTATTTTCTAAAGACTTTGTAGATCTCATGTAAAAAAACACAATTAAAAATGCCCTATAACTACAGTCTTCATATTAGAAATGCCGTTATACCCATGAATGTCATGTGAGAGGGTGAGACAAAGAGCATCTAAGTAGTTTATGTGAAGGAAACAGAACAGTTATGAACCAGTGGTCTCTCTACGTGCTTGCATGGAGTTTATCATCTGGTCTTTTTCATTAAATATAAGAATGTACCATTCACTGAATATTAAATATATGAGGCATTGTTCCAAGAATTTCCATCCATGAACTCTTTTCATCTTTATAATAAGTCTATGGGGTTGTTTTGTTTTTTTACCCCCATTTCACAGATGATGAAACTGAGTAAAGTAACTTGCCAAGGGTGTACATCTGTTAACTGACTAACCTGGGATTTAACGCAGGAGTTTTAATTTCATGACTGACTCTTCTCTTTTAACCTACTACTTAACAGTGCACAGAATGAAACCTATTAATAGTCAAGGAGTGTGATTAGGGACTCTGATAAGCCAATGCCTCTTTATTTATTTATGTGGCTATTAACTAACTCTATCATTTACAGGAGAAACACAACCCATTGTCAGAATTTGACTTGGACAACCTGGCAGCCTCTGGAATAAATTTGTTTGCAGCAGGAACAGAGACAACAAGTTATACCCTGAGATATGGTTTTCTGCTCCTATTGAAACATCCAGAGGTGGAAGGTATAACAATATTGTAGTGACCAAATAAAAAATGAGATCTTATAGGAGAGGAGAGGGGGTGATAGGGTAGAGGAATGAGGGAAATAAATGAAGCAATTGTAATACAACAATAATAATTAAAATAAAATAAAATGTGCTGATAGCTTATTTTAAAAATGAGATTTAGACACTAGATGAGGGTGGGAAGGTACTGTTGAGTTTGACTACTTCCATTCCCCTGGAATGCCTTGTAGAGTGTCATGCAACGGGCCATCTATGTGTTTGCTTTTGCAGATCAGTATTCTATCTAATAATGCTGATAAGAAAGAAGCACCTTTAAGAACACAAAGACTGTTGTTTTAAGTAGAAAACAGAGGCACTTCTGAATGTCAACTCTTGGATATGAGGTGCAATGCCAAAGAGTGAGCCCTGTTTAGTTGAGGGACCCATGGGTCACCATGCTGGATTCTTATCCTAGGCCTGTCAATTCCTAGCTATGTGACCTCAATCAAGTTATTTCATTTTTCAGGCCTGTGTTTTTCCATCTTAAAAATGGACCAGATTCCCCAAAGGGCATTTTTAGCTGTGATATAATTTCACATTCAAAAATGAAATTATAGAAGCTCAATTTTCTCAAGCATATACTCAGAGCACCGGCCTTCTGAAACAATGCTTATACACTCGATACAATGACAGTTACCAGTCCTACAAAACATGGAGGAGACTGGGTGAAGGTGACAAAGAAGATGCTCACATACTAGAGTGAGGATGAGATATTTTGGCCCTACTGCTGTTTCGCCAGGAATCATGCAATAAGGCAAATCCCTGCCCCAAAGTTGCTGCCTCACCTGTACTTGAGAACAAACCAATGAAGCCAGAAGACTGAGAGCATAGTTAACCCAACCTTTATGTTTTCTTCAGCAAAGCCTCTGCTATTTACAGCAAAATAGAAAATACAGATGCCATCAAGTGCAGAGCAGTGGGCTGTTTAGCAACATCTCTTTGACCTTGGGAGCATTTTATAGGCCACTTTCTGTTGCACATTGCAAGTATTTCAGGTAATTTCCAGGTATGCAGGGAACACAGCTCTAGAGTAACATTTATGATTCATGTCTGTGCAGCCAAAGTTCATGAAGAAATTGACCGAGTGATTGGACGCAACAGGAGCCCCTCCATGCAGGACAAGATGAAGATGCCCTACACAGAGGCTGTGGTGAATGAGATACAAAGGTATATCAGCCTCGTTCCTGTCAGTATACCCCATTCGGTGATCCAGGACGTGAAATTCAGAGAATACTTCATTCCCAAGGTGAGATGTGTGGGGGGAAACTGACTGGAATGGAAGGGACGGCACAGTCCCTAGGTGGGGTTCTGAGAGGCTCTAGCTCTTTTGTAGGAAGAGAGACAGTTGAGTGTCTTGGGAAACACACAAGGTAAGTGTCAGGTGGCCTGACAGGGTCTCTCTGTCTTTCTTGAACCCAACTTTTTTCCTCCAGGACTTTCTGTACCAGGACATTTGAGATATTGCTGCCCATTAACAGTTTACATTTGTAGAACACTTAGCATTTACCAAAACCTTTACATGTACACTAAGGATGTGGTCAGTCTTCTGTCTTGATTAGGGGGTTGGTTCTCTTTTACATTGAAATAGTTCCAGAGCATAGAAGAGGAATAAAAGGTGTCAACCCTGATCAAAATATTTCAAAATAGATGTAATACAACAAAAATAAAATTTAAAAACAAATTCAAAACAGAATCAAAATGCTACAAAATAGCCACCAATCTTAGTTAGAAATATCAATGCAAAAATTTATTAGCACATGAAGTCTAGCATCACATTAGAAACACTATACCACCAACAAGTGGACAGAACCAAGAACATAGGAAAACTAACACCAGGAAATCTAGTTGAATACAATCCACCATATAAATAGAATTTAGGAGAAAATTACATGATAATCTAATTTATACAGAAAATGCTTTTTGATGATATTCAATGTTCATTTTTAATGAAAAATGATTTTCTAATTATTGCAGACATTCAATATTATATTAGTTTTTGATGTACAAAATAGTGGTTAGACATTTATACAACTCATAGAGTCATCCTCCCAATAAATTTAGTGCTCATCTGACACCATACCTAGTTGCTACAATATTGTTGACTGTATTCCCTATGCTGTATTTTATTTATACAATGCTGTGACTATTTTGTAACTGCCAACGTGTACTTAGTTTTTAATTGTTTAACCTTTATTGAAATAGAGGTTTTAATAATAATAAAACAGATGAAATGCTCTTTTGATCAAAAGTAACACACTTCCCAAATTAAGCTTATTGATGATAGACTAAAAGCATTCCTAATATCAGGAGTAAAACAAGGCTCTCTGACATTACTAATACTATTCAAGTCTCATTAGAAAAAAGTAATGAGCTAAA
Source organism: Noctilio leporinus (assembly GCA_004026585.1). Taxonomy (NCBI): domain Eukaryota; kingdom Metazoa; phylum Chordata; class Mammalia; order Chiroptera; family Noctilionidae; genus Noctilio; species Noctilio leporinus. Next base: position 7,944 of record PVIW01012647.1, read on the forward strand.
GCATTTAAGAGAAAGCACCACCTTTTTAAATAATATGATTGTACCTGACAAATTGAAGAAATTTAGCTGATACACCATTGCAAAAATAGAATTATTCATTCAGTGGTTAAGTACAAATATTATTTAAAAATCAATTGCCATGTGTCTAAAATAAAATCTAGTTAAAAAGATGATGAAGATAAGTTTTCAATAATAAAAAATGGATATAAAATACTTAAGAATAAACTGAGCAAAAATTTCAAGTTCTATGGAAAGGAAATGTTAAAATGTTACTGAGACATATAAAGTGTTTGAATAAATTATAAGACTTATTTCCTTGTTGGGTAGAAAAATAGGAGTTCTCTCAAAATCAGTCTGTACATTTTTGACATCTCAATAAAAAGATCACCTAGATTTTTTGGAATTAAATAAACCAGCAGATTTGAAATTTGGTAAGGAAAAATAAAAAATTAGGAATAGGTTCCAGCAAATGTTAACATATCATATAAAATCACAGTTATTAAAGCCGTGTAATACAGCTTCTTGAAAAGATGGAGCACATAATCAAGTGGAGAAATAAACATAATTATATCTGAAAACTTAGTACATGATAATGGTGCCTTCTCCCTAGGGGGAAATATGGATTATTCAATATACGTTAGACAACTTCTGGGGGAATTAGAAAATAATGAAACAGATTCCTACCTCACACCTTCCATGAAAAGTTATTCTTGGTGGCTCAAATATATACACATAGCATATTCAACTGTGGAAGTAGTAGGAATAAAAGCAATAATTTTCTTGAGAATTTCAGGGTTTCAAGAGACTTCTAACATTGACCACCTCCACCCTAAATAAAAACAGGAATAAGAGTGCCATATATTTACAAATCAATATATTTGTCTATATATCAATAGGAAAAGTCTGCCTGAAAAAAGAAACAAAGTCAAAGATAAGTGAGGAAGTTTTGCATGGTTCATAAGACAAAAGACTAATTACTGAAAAGTAAAATGAACTCCTACAGTCAGTGTAAATAAACCAAAAAATGCAGTTAAACAAAAAAACAAATTAAAATTTGAATGAAAGTAATTGCAAATCATTCTAAAAGTATAAAAATATACTCACAAAATGAACTATGTTAACATAAAAATGATAAAGAAAATTATTTTTAGTTATCACAATATGTTGGCAGAATGTAAAAGAACATATATTTTTGGGCTGGCTAGTGTGGCTCAGTGGATTGAGCAATGATCTCCAAACCAAAGGATTGTTGGTTGGATTCCAAGTCAGGGCACATGGCTGGGTAACAGGCTAGGTCCCCAGTTGGTGGCATGTGAGAGGCAACCACACATTGATGTTTCTTTCCTGTCTTTCTTTCTCCCTTCTTCTCTCTCAAAAAGTCAATAAATAAAACTTTAAGAAAAATAAGAACAACAACAAAAATATATAGTTTTTGCTAGTGTTATAAATCTGTGTAACTTCTATGAAAGGCAATGTGATCATTTCTATCAAAATTTGAAACTCACATGCAATTTAAAGGGTAGTTCCACTAGTAGGAATTTATCCATTGTGTGTATTTTCTTCAAAATAAGACTTTTATTGAGGCAATATTTGTGATATTTGAAGATTAGAAAATCTCCAGATGTTCATTTACAAAGAACTTTTAAAATTCCCTTTGTATAAAGTGGAACACTAAGCAAGCTATAATGCACTATTTGTGTGAAAGTAGTGGAGGATATATGTGTGTGTCATATATTTTTTAACCCATAAGATACGTTCCAAAGAAGATATCATAAAATGGTAATAGCCATTACACCATTAAAAGCCAAAAATAAGAGCCTTATTTTCATTTTATGCCCCTTTGGACATTTTTTGTATTTTATTCCATGTACATGTATTGGCTACCTCAATAATTCTAAAATTGTGCAAAGTAAAGTAAAAACAGAAAAAAGAAGCTTTCACTTAAGCAAGGGTGCTTTATGCTCAGATAGAACTTGGGTCAAATTAGAAACATGTCACCTGCTAAAAATAGAACCTCGAGTAAGTTATTTTTGCTCTTTGAATAGCAATTTCCTCACTTATACCAAAGGAACAAAAAGAGAGCATAATGAATACAATTGAAGTGAGAATTAAATACAATTTATAATATAAAATTAAGCACAGTCTCCGGTGAGTGTGAAGCATCCAATATAAGTGGTAGTTATCAATATTATTCTGTCATTGAAGCCTCCCAAAAGCCTTTTATAAATTAGGAGGAAAGTCTGTGTTTTTATTAATCCCATCCTATTTTACTAACAAAAGAAGTGGAGCCTGAGTCAATAGATTCAAGTTTTCATATCTCCCCTTCTTCCATTCACATTTGAATTTAGAAAAGAACAAACCATGAAAACATAGGCTCCTGCATTGGAGGCAGAGATTATAGTAAAGCTGACGCCTAGATAATATGGGTTGCACACTCCTGTTTATTAACAACTGATTATTGCACATGGACCATAGCATTGCTCTTCCCAAAGATAAACATCTTATTCCTTGATGTTGTATGACAGCGTGTGTCAATAGCCATAACTTGGGACAATCATTCAGCAGGCAAGCTTACAAGTGCCCATTCCTATTGAATTCACTATAATTAAGAGTGTCAGGCTTGTTGATGAAGCAAGCCCAGGCATTATAAAATACAGCTCCTCTCTCATTTCTTGATTCCAGGGCACTACTATATTCCCATTATTGACTTCAGTCTTGCATGATTGTAAGGAGTTCCCCAATCCAGAGAAGTTTGACCCAGGCCACTTTTTGGACGAAAATGGCATCGTCAGGAAAACAGACTACTTCGTCCCTTTCTCCCTTGGTAATACAAATAAATCCATTCAAACTATATACATGCACTATGTTCCCTAATGTCATAAAGACAGATTAAGATTGGTGAGCACACATTCTTCTTCCTTATCTTATTCAATCATTTCATAAGTATCATCAAAAATAACAGTCAAGATGGTTTGCTTCTAATTACAATGATAGGTGTTCACCATAAAAGATGGAAAAGGAGGAAAAGAAGGAAAAAGAGAGAGAGAAATTAAAATCATCTTCAATTTCACCTATAGGGATAATCAGTATTAGTATTTTATTATACTAATTTCAAACAATTGTTTAAGTATATGTGATAGATGTATATTTTAAAATTAAATTTGGTTTACTCTATATAACCTATAATAATTTGTTTTCACTTAGTTAGTTGTGGTAAAAGACAGACTGTGACATTAAATAATCTTCCATGGAAACATATTTAGGTTGCATTGTGATAGATGCAGAAGGAGTTCTTTCATTTATTCATTATCGATGGATATATAGTTTTAATCTAACTCATCAATATCCTACACAGAGATGCAACTGATACCAAAATAGGTGAATCTCTCATTCCTACCAATAAATCCCCAGGATGAGAATTACCCAGTTAAAGAGTGAAAACATTAGAGAGATTCCATCAATACTGACAAATACCCCTGCATGGATTTATTGTCCTCCAGCAGTTGATGAACATTCCCTTTCCCAAACAGCATTTTCCATGTCTCTTAGGTTCATATTGTATTAGTTTTTTTTTTGTTGCTATTATTTTGACATATTGTATTTGAATATGAGGCACTGCTTTTGAATTTGAAGCAAGCTAATGGAAATGTTTTTTCCTTTCCAGGAAAAAGGGCCTGTATTGGGGAGGGCATGGCCAGCATGGAGCTATTCCTCTTCCTCACCACCATTCTGCAAAACTTTTCTCTGAAGCCCCTGGTGGAGCCCAAGGAACTAAAAACAGATCCTATTGTTCATGTGCTTGTCAACATTCCTCCCTATTTCAAGCTTTGCTTTATCCCTAGATAAAAGGATTTTTCTCTTTTAACATTTTAAACCAACTGGCTGAGTAGCTCCATTGGTTAGAGAGTTGTCTCCATTACCCAAGATTGAAGGCTCTATCCCTGGGTGGGTCACATACAAGAATCAACCAAGTAATGCATAAATGAATCAAACAATAAATCAATGTTTCTCTACTTCTCTCTCTTCTTCTGTATTTCTAAAAAAAAAAAATCCATCAAATTTTGAATGGAGAAGTTCAAAGTAAGTGCAATTTTCTTATTCCCTGTACCCAACCCCTACCTCAATAGTCTTTCTCTTCATTTTAATACACTTCATGGGATGAAAATAGTACTCACTAAAAACTTGATGGACACTTGCTTAAATCTACAATTCCCTTAAGAAAAAGGAGTTGGGTCCTGAAAACTGCAAGGGTACAAACAATGCATTTATACCCTGTATAATTCTTTGTAAACCAAGTTTCAGCAGAACCAAGACCAGGGCCACAGGAGGACTTTGCCAGGGACAATCAGCAACTTGAGTGAGCCTTTACTCTTTCTGTGGCTTTGGAGGTAGGCTGATTTTCAGTAGTTTTTCAAGGCAGAGAAATTAATATAATAGCCTATATATATGATTTCTATTTCCAATTGAAAGCACCTATATCATTTGTGCCACATTCATAAAATAAATCTTTACTTCCACAATAGATTGCTTTTGTACATTTGACTTTATTTCAAATCTCAATACTTCCCTTTCTTGATTTATGGGCTTTGTACATTTAAGATATGACAAACACATGAAATTAAGTAATAATCTTCTGTCACAAATCTCTCCCTGCCACACACCATCTATTTGTAATAATTGATTTGCATGGGGCTCAAAGAACCTCTGCATAAGAAGCCAAACCATGTCCACAGTAAGGATTCAGACATGCATAGCTGCATCCTATTCAGAAAGAGGGAAGAGGTGGGGTTGAAGGTTGAAGAGCAAGAAGAGTGGAAAGGAAAGACAGCATTCTCAAGAGAATAGTGACCCCCACCCCCAAACAGTGACAACAATGCCATTAGTGTCCAAGTTGTGAGCAGATGGCACAAAAGGATGTCTCAAACACAAGAAGGAAGCCCTGGCTCCAGGGACACTGGGAGGGAACGGAGTTTTAAAAGCAGAGCTAAGCTTCTGAGTAAATATGCCAAAGAATTGAATGCAGGGACATGAGCAGATATTTGTACACTCATGTTCTCACTAGCATTAGTCACAGGAGCCAAAAGAAACAAACCAGATGTCCATTGACAGATGAATGGGAAAGCAAATTCTGAAAATAATATACATCTTTATATATTATATTTTATGATGTATTATAACATTATATATAGTATAATATATATTATTTAGCCTCCAAAAGAAGGATATTTCTTCTGACATATGCTACAATATGAACAAAGCTTGAAAACACTATATACTAGGTGAAAGAAGCTAGACAAAAAAGATCACATATTGTATTATTCCTTTACATGAAACATTCAGAATAGTTAAATCCATAGAGACAGAATCCCTATGTTATTCTGAGAAGGGAAGAAGATGACAAAAGTTTTAACGTTATTAGCTGTTGAATAGATTGGGATGGAGAAAGAGGTTTTTAAGGCATATGGTATAGTTGAAAGGATTAGAGCCAAGATTGAAGATATAAACAGAGCTTAAACTTTTTTTGACTTAGAAAAGAACATAATGTGTATTCAGAAGAAATGGTAAGACATGATTGGTGACAGAATGAGTGTTGTCAGTTTTGTACAACCCAGTATGAATTTAGAAATACACTTAGCATATTGAAGGGCACAGCCCTATGGAAACAGAATGGAGTTTGGTCAAGATGAAGGTGAGATGAGAAACTTGAACTTACAAAACTAACATTCCAAATCTGTCATGGGGGAGGCTGACCAGGTACAAATATCCAGACCTTGTCATGGAGGTCAGCCTTATGCTGAATGGGCAGGAAACAGTTTTATGCCACTTAGAAGAATGCTATTCATATATTGACCTATATTAAAGAGGCTTTATGAATTAATTGGATTATGCACTGTGATGGGATTTAATAGCAGTGTTTCAGCAGGGCATGTGAGTCTATTGGAAATGGATATGTCCAGGGAATGGATGATGTTAGAGGACCATGAATCTTTCTTCTTCTTCTTCTTCTTCTTCTTCTTCTTCTTCTTCTTCTTCTTCTTCTTCTTCTTCTTCTTCTTCTTCTTCTTCTTTTAAGTGAAAAAGTAAACAATTCCTCCTATATTGGTGCAGAGCTTGTTGAAGGAATTTCAAGTCTGGAATATAGTTGTTAATGAGCTGTGCATGCAAAGTGATAGTGTCATCAGCAACATTTTAGATTGCAGGAATGATGCTCATTAGAACATTAGAAGAAATGTGTGTAAGGAAAGACATGAATATTGCCCCAAAATGTCCTGACTCCTTTGTTCTCATTTGCCCCCATACAGCACAAATTGACCTAGAGTATATGGAGCTCAGAAAGTAGTAGGCCATTGCTTCCAACCATAAGAACTACTTTGGCAGCAACATTCCAACCATGTTCACGAACTCCTCCTGTGCTATGAAATACTCAGATGTTAGGACTGGAAGCAGAAGCTCTCCTCTCCCTTCTAAAGAGGTTCTCCAACACTCTGGAGAGAGTTTCATCTAAAAGAAGGAGAGCATAGGTTGATGCAAGAAGTGGAAAGATTCACCCATATCAAGATGTGGTCCAAGGGGTTCAATGGAAACAATGGCAATACAATTCTTTATGCTCATGTGCTGTCTCTCCTGTGGTTGTCCTGGCTTCTCAGCTGATTCCAGAAAAGTACACCTAGATGGTCTTTTTCACTCCCATTTGATCATGTATGCTCTGGGTGCATTACTTTCAAAAATTGGTACTCAAGAGGGAAAGCCTGATACTAAGACAATGCCTATACTGTAATGGTAAACACTAAACACATAACAACCTGTGTTGTTTTTTTTAAGGTGAGATCTATGTATAATATTCACATTGATCCCTGGGGATATGTGTATTGGGCCGTTCAAGAGACAGAAGGCCAGAAAGAAGACTACTAGGAAGTGGTAAGTGTAAAGCAGTAAAGTGTAAATGGGGTGTGTCCCATTACACCTGGGACACAGGCTCTCTAGGGTCCAGTCCTAGTATTCACCTGTATGATTAACATGTAGCTGGCCCAAATTCCCTAGGAAATGAGCTTCCACTTGAGCAATGGTTTACTTGATACATTTATCCTTTTTTGTTTTCCTACAGTCATGTTGGTGGCCTGCTGAGGCATACACACACCTTGCCACTCACCCAGATTACCTGCAGAGATTTCTAGTCAGTTGGTTACTGCATTAGTAGGCGCAGAGATGGTGCTTGGTTTGGAGACAGGGGTGAGATGACAGCTTTTCTTTAGACCAAAGCCCTGAAGACCTGCATTTTGTGATGATTGTTTGTGTTACTGCCCCTAAAAATGTCCCACAAGGGTACCTAGTTACTAGTCAGAGACAGCTCCTTATATGTCACCTCTCAGCTCTGGTTGGTCAAGAGCAAGACAGGGCTTTAACCAAAGATAAAAGCAGCATACAGTTCCAAGCTATTAACTGCACAGTATTAAATCATGATTGTAGGTTGTTTCTATTTTTAAAACTGGATTTGGTGAGAACCAAGATGGCATAGGAGTAAGTGAAACTATACCAGTCTCCTCCCAGGATCGATCTGGAATTACAACTTAATCGGTGAGGAATCATCCACAATAACCAACAGAACACCAGCTGGATAGAACAGAAGAGGCTACATCATTCCAATATGACTAATAGGAAGTGGGAAAACAGGAGAGGGTGGGTGGGGCTCGAACTTGGGCTTCCATCTGAAAGGATGTGTTCTAAAGTCACAGCTGGTCTTCCCACTCTCCAGCATCACAGCTCAGAGTAAAACAGCATCCACCTGTGAAAAGCTAAAGCTGTTGGATTTGCTAGCCTGAGATGACTAGAGACAGAGAATTAATTAAGTGACCACCCATGAAAATACATTGACACCCACTTACCCTGGGATCCAGCATGGGTGGGGGTGGGGGGATGCAGGGTGGACTAGAGATCCTTAGGAAGAGTTTGGAGAGATGGCTTTGAGGAGAAAAATGAGGGAGCAGCTGACTCAGTCCCAGTGCTAACTCATTCCCTGCATCGCAGGCAGACTAGGCTACTCCAAGTGGCATCCATCAGAGGGGACATCATAGCCCTGCCCATAGGAATCATCTGCCAAGCCCAGTGGTGCCTAAACCTGACCACTGGCCACAGATTGATTGGATTAACCATTGAATTACTCTGCCCCATCCAGCAGTATTTAAACCTGATGACACATTGATTGGATTACAACAGAATCTGTCTGTGCTGCCAAGCGACGCCTCCTTCTGACAGCTCATCATAGATTAGTTTGATTAAAAGCAGAAGGACACAGCCAAAGACAGTGGATCTTTGGTTGACTCCAACAGACTGACTAGGTCCAGACTGGGGAATGATCTGACATCACCAGAGGCAGATCCACCAAGAAAAGAAAGTACACCTCTACATGACAGGTGGTCATACCACAAAGACATAAACTCAAAACAGCCCAATCTAAAAAGCAAAAACAAATGAGAAGAGTCACCTAAAAAGGGGAGGAAGGGGAACAGCCTGTCACCAGAAGGAAAGGAGGAATCCCCAGAGGGACTGCAATATGAAATAGAGGAAAATAATGATGATATAGAAACTTAAGAACACTTCAAGCTTAAAAGAAACCACTAACAACTCCAGGAGAGCCATGAAGAACTCCAGGGAAGCTTCAAGGAACTTATCAAGAGCTATACTAACATTAAAAAGGACATAGAAACTACCAATAAGAGCCAGGAGAAAGTGAAGAATATAATTTCCAAATTGAAAAATACAGTGGTAGAAATCAAAAGCAGGCTACAGTTAGCAGAGAATTGGATCAGCTAACTGGAGAACAACCTAGAAAAAAAATCCCAGACAGTGCAACAAAATGAAAAAAGACTGAAAGAGAATGAAGAGTTTTTTAAGAGCTATAGCTGAAAGACAACACGAAACACAATATCTGTATCATAGGGGTACCAGAAGGAAAAGAAGAGAAGCAAGGGTCAGAAACCCTGTTTTGAAAAAGTAATGACAGAAAGCTTCCTTAAGTTGATGAGTGAAAATATCACTCAAGTGCAGGAAGCACAGAGGGTCCCAATGAAGATGAACCCAAACAGGCCCACTCCAAGACACATCATAATTAAAATGGCAAAATTCAGGGGCAAGGAGAGAACCCTAAAAGCAGCAAGAGAGAGACAGCTAATAACTTATACGGTGACTCTGATAAGGTTATCAGCTGATTTCTCAAAAGAAACACAACAAGCCAGAAGGGAATGGCAAAAAATTTTCCAACCAATGAAAATAAAGGGCTAGAGTCAAAACTACTCTACCTAACAAGGATCTTATTCTAAATGGATGGTGAAATAAGGAGTTTCCCAGACAAAAGAAGGCTAGAAGATGATCTCTCCACCAAACCAGCCTTGCAAGCGTTGCTAAAGGGTCTGTTTTAAAAAGATGAAGAAACAGAGATAGACAGAGGGGGACACAGGTGCAAAGTGGAAGAATGTCAATGAATAAGTACCTGTCAATCACAATCTCAGATGTAAATGGATTAAATGCACCTATCAAAAGATATAGGGTAGCTGAATGGATAAGAAGACATGGCCCATATAGATGTTGCCTACAAGAGACCCACATCAGAATAAAAGATTGACACAGACTGAAAGTGAAGGGATGGAAAAACATATTTCAAGCAAATGGACATGCAAAAAGGCTGGGGTAGTAATAGTTCTATCAGGGAAAATTGTTTTCACAATGAAGACCATTAAAAGAGACAAACAAGGACATTTCATAACACTTAAGGGAATAATCCATCAAGAAAATAAAATGCTTATGAACATACATTCACCAACAACCCAAAAATATAAGAATAATCTTGGAGAACTTCTAAAAGAATATTGATAGCAACACACTATTAGTAGGGGGCTTTAATACCCCCTACTTGTCAAAAATAGACAGATCTTCCCAGCAAAAAAATACCAATGATATGGTGGCATTGAACAACACTCTAGAGGAAATGGACTTAACTGGTAAATATAGAACTCTCTACCTCAAACAAGAAAAATACTCTTTTCTTTCAAATGCACATGGAACATACACTTGGTAGAACACAAGATAAGCCTCCACAAATTCAAGAAAATTGAAATTATACTAAGCATCTTCTCAGATCACAATGGCTTGAACCTAGAAACCAACATGCAAAAAAAACTAAAAACATTCTAACTGATGGAGACTGAATAACATGCTATTAAGTATTGAATGTGTTAATAATAAGATCAAAGAAGAAATCAAAAAGTTTCTGGAAAGAAATGAAAATGAATGCATCACAGCCCAAAACCTATGGGACACAGCAAAGGCAGTCCTCAGAGGGAAGTTTATAGCAATAGAGATACAACTAAGCAGGGTAGAAGAACCTTAAAGAAACAACCTGACCTAACCATAAAGCTATAAGAACTAGAGGAACAACAACAAAAACAAAGCCCAGTGGAAGTAGAAGGATATAATCAAGATCAGAGCGGAATTCAAAGACATAGAGACTAAAAGAACAACTTAAAGGATCAATAAATTAAGGAGTTGGTCTTTTGAAAACATAAAATTGACAAACCTCTCACCAGACTCATCAAGAAAAAAGAGAAAAGACCCAAAAAAATAAAATCAGAAAAGAAAGAGGAGAAATCACAACCAATACCAATGAAAGGCAAAGAATTGTAAGAAATTACTACAAACTAGTATATGACAAGAAACTTGACAACTTGGCTGGAATGGATAAATTTCTAGAAACATGTAATCTATGAAAACTAAATCTAGAAGAAACTGAAAGCCTCAATAGACTGATAACAACTATTGAAATTGAAGCAGTAATCAAAAACAACTCTCCCAGAGTACAAACGTTCCAGACTGAATGGCTACACAGGTGAATTTTGCCAAACATTTAGGGCAGAACTAACTCCTATTCTTCTCAACCTATCCAAAAAACCCAAGAAGAGGAAAGATTCCCAAACTCTTTCTATGAGGCTAGTATTATTCTAATCCCAAAATGAGGTCAAGACACAACAAAGAAAGAAAACTACAGGCCAATGTCTCTGATGAACATAAATGTTAAAATCTTCAACAAAATATTGGCAAACTGAATCCAGCAATACATTAAAAAGATCATACACCATGATCAAGTGGGACTCATCACAGGAATGCAAGAAAGGTATAATATTTGCAAATCAATAAACATAATACACCACATAAACAAATGAAAACAAATGCTTAAAAATCATTTGATAAAGTACAGCACCCATTTATGAAAAAAAAAAAGCTCAATAAGAGGGAAATAAAGGAACATACCTCAACATAATACAGGCCACAGAAGAGAAACCTGCAGCTAACATCATACTCGGTGGGCAAAAAGGCAAAACTTTTCCCCTAAGATCAGCAAGAACACAAGGCTGTCTACTCTCCCCACTTCTATTCAATGTTGTTTTAGGAAGTTCTAGCCATAAGAAACAGACAAGAAAATGGAATCACAGGCATCCCAATTGGAAAGGAGGAAGTAAAACTGTCATTATTGCTGATGACATGATAGTGTACATAGAAGACCCAAAAGACTCCACCAGAAAACTGCTTAACCGAATAGGCAAATTTAATAAAATAGCTGGATGTAAAGTTAATATCTAGAAATCAAAGGCACTTTTTTTTTTTTTTTTTAAAGATTTTATCTCATCACTTCTAGAAAGAGGGGAAGGGAGAGAGGCAGAGAGGGAGAGAGACATCGATGTATGGTTGCGTTTCACCTGCTTCCAGCCACAGACCTGACTGGAAACCTGGTTTTGCAACCTGGTAATGTGCCCTGGCTGGGGAATCGAACCTGCGACCTTTGGGTTTGCAGGCCAGCGCCTTAACCACTGTGCTACCAGCCAGGGCCCAAAGGCACTTTTTAAAAAAGCTTTTATTTATTATTTCTAGAAATTGGGGACGGGAGAGAGACACAGAGGCAGAGGATCAATGTATGATTGCCATTCACATGCCACCTGCCACAGACCTGGCTGGAGAGCTGGCTTGCAATCTGGTTATGTTGCTCTGGCTGGGAATCAAACCAATGACCTCTGAGTTCGCAGGCCAGTGCCTTATCCACTGTGCCACCAGCCAGGGCTCAAAGGCATTTTTATATACCAACAATGAAGTATCAGAGATAGAAGGTAGAAAGCAAATCCCATTTACTATAGCAAAAAGAAAAGTACTTAGGAATACATTGAAACAAGGAGGTAAAAGACTTGTACTTGGAAAATGTCAGAATACTGAAAGAAGATACAAATAAATGGAAGCATATACCATGTTCATGGATGGGAAGAATAACATCATTAAAATGCCCATACTACCCAAAGCAATCTATAGATTCAATGCAATCCCAATGAAAATACCAATGACACATTTTACAGAGATAGAAAAAAGTGCTTAAAAAATTCATATGGAGCCAAAAACAACCACAAATAGCCACAGCAATCTTGAGAAAGCAGAACAAGGTAGGAGGAATCACAATACTGGAGATTAAACTGTACTACTAGGCCACTGTAATCAAAACAGCCTGATACTGTTTTGATAGATCATATAGATCAATGGAACAGAATAGAGAGCCCAGGAATAAACTCAGTACTCTGTGGTCAGTTAATATTTGACAAAGGGGTAAGAAGCATAAAATGGAATGAAAATAGCCCCTTCAGCACATGGTATTGGGAGAACTGGACAGGGTCTTGCAAAAAAAATAATAAAGCTAGACCATCAAATTACATTATACACCAGCGTAAAATCAAGCTGGATAAAGGACTTAATCATAAGCGGTAACACCATAAAAGTCCTATAGGAAAGCCTAATCAACACAATTTCAGATATCCCACACAGCAACATTTTCCACAATACTTCTCCAAGGGAAAGGGAAATAAAGAAACAGATAAAAAAACAGATGGGACTGCATCAAACTGAATAGTTTCTGCCCAGCTACAGGAAACATCAGCAAAATGACAAGGGAACCAACTGTAGGGGAAAACACATTTGCTAATGATACCCCAGACAAGGGTTTGATCTCCAAAATATTTAAAGAACTTACATGACTCAATACAGGGAGACAGTCCGATTAGAAAGTAGGCAAAGGACCTAAACAGACACTTCTCTGAGGAGGACATACAAAGGGCTTATATGCATATGAAAGAATGCTCAGCATCACTAGCCATTAGGGAGATTAAAAGTAAAACCACAATGAGATACTACTTCACACCTGTCAGAATGGCCATTAAGAACAAATCAACAAACAACAAGTTAGGCGAGGATGTGAAGAAATGGGAACCCTGGTGACTTGTTGCTGGGAATGCAAACTGGGGCTGCCACTATGGAAAAATTATGAAATTTCCTCAAAAAACTGAAAATGGGACTGCCTTTTGTCCCAGCAATTCCACTACTAGGATTATAACTGAAGAACCCTGAAACACCAATTCAGAAGAACCCATTCACCCCTATGTTCATAGTAGCCCTATAACAAAGCCACATGCTGGAGACAGCTTAAGTGCCCATCAGTGGATGAATGGATCAAAAACTTTGGTATATTTTCACAATGGAATACTACAAGCAGAAAAAAAGAAGGTAGTCCTACCTTTTGTGACAACATGGATGAAACTGGAGAGTATTATGCTTAGTGAAATAAGCCAGTCAGTGAAGGAAAAATACCATGTGGTTTCACCCAGTATAGGATACTGGTGAACAGAACATAAAACAAGCAAACTAGATGCAGAGGCATGGAAACAAGGAACAGACTTTCAATGTGCAGAGGGAGGGATGAGTGGGAGAAAGAGGCAAAGAAGGGGGACAGTTTAGTCAAGGAAATAATATAAAAGACCCAGGGACATGGACAACATGTGTGATTGACTGTGGGAGGGGGGATAGGAAGGGTGGGGCTGGGCAGAGTGATGGAGGAAAAATGGGATAAATGTAATATGATAATAATATATTAATAAACAATCTGGACTTGGTGTACATTCATTTGCCCCACTACCTCTGCTTAAAGGCTATATTCTAGGCTGCCACTGTTACTAGCACACTGATTCTCCTTCTCGATATTGCTGCTCAAGAGCCTACAGAGTGTGGAACAAAGAGAACTTAGAAAGCAGCCTGAGTTGTTTTAGTGTCCCTCTTCTTGGCCCTGAGATGCTGACATCAAAGTTGTTCTCCAACTTCACCTTTCCTAGGATCAGGATTCCACTGACTTCCTGGGCAGCCAATGGATTTCATCTTCCCTGAGAAAATGACAGAGTTAGCCTGTAGCTGTGGGAGACCTAGTTCATCTGGACTTGTTTCCCTTTAAGATTAACTTCCCTGAAATACTGTGCCCCATAGCATGTGAAGTTTGGTGAGCTGGTTTCTGTGGACTTTGTTCAACCCAGACAGAAAAGTCATGGACCCCTTTCAGCAACCCTGTAGCCGACTGCAAATCCCATCAGTCTCATGACAGCGTGTGGGTTGTGCCAAACACTTTCTACGAGAAATGAATCCCAGATTTGAGTGGGTCTTTTCCCATGGCTACACCCCACATTTCCCTACATAACATTCCACATGCCTTGCATTACCTGCTTAATATGTCTTCTCACAAATGATTCAGCTCTCTGGAGGCAGAGATTGTGACTGTCATCTTCCCTAAGGTAATACCCATACATAACCTGGTGCCTGGCCCATGTGAGTTAGTCATTTTGGTTTTATGAAAGAACAAAAGGATGAAGGTGAAATGCAGGTTAAATGACTAGTGGTGAAAAAAGCACATAGAACTTAAGCTATAGTGTCAGAATTAATGTGAATCTTGGGCAGTTTCCTATCATCTCTGACCTGTTTCCCCTCTTTGCAGGACTCTTCAGAGACTTCAGCATCTGGCAAAGTGGGAAGTTGTTGGGAGTGTTATGCAGCCATCCTAATGAAGTCAATATAGTTATATTTCTAACTCTGAGTGGACACCAAGTTCCTTTAGTGGAAAGAACAGGGCCTAACATGTGCAAGTGCATCATAAAAGATATTGAATTATGTCTTCATCAGCTGTGAGCTAAGCTACCTGGATTTTAAATGTCAACCACAGCCATCCAGGAATATCTCAACAAGCTGTCCCAGCTTCTCAGCTTACTCCCAGCCTCTTTTCTTTTCTTTGCTTTCAAAGATCCCATTCACCATATTCAGAGACAAGGGCAGGAAAGGAGGAAGAAAGGGAGAGAGACATCAATGTATGGTTGCCTTTCATCTGCCACCAGCTATGGACCTGGCTGGAGACCTGGCTTGCAACCTGGTTATGTGCCCTGGCTGGGAAATGGAACCTGCAACCTTTGGGTTCACAGGCCAGCACCATTCTACTGAGCCATCAGCCAGAGTGTCTCTTGTCTTTTAATGACCATTTAGAACTATTGTTGCCCATAGAACAACATGGTATTAGGGACACCAGCCCTCTACAAAGTCAAAATTCGGGATATAATTTTACCTATTGCAAAAGCCCTCAAGGTAATAATTGATTAACACATACTTTGTATGTTATAAGTAGTATTGTATTCTAGGTTGTATTATTTGAATGAGGTAAGCTGGAGAAAAGTATGTTATTAAGAAAATTATAAGGAAAATAAAGTATTTATTGAAGAACAACCATGCACAAGTGGACACATGCAACTCTAATTTATGGTTAAGGATCAGCTGTAATTTACTGTTAATTCATTGGTCACTCCAATTATCCATTATTACATTGATCATAACTCAGAATGTTATTTTATTTGTTTTCTTAATGTTTCCATCTTTTATTCCCATTTTCTATCCAGTTTTTAAAATTTCCCTTTGCCACAGTCTTAATGTATCTTTCTAAACTTCCTATGTTGAAGCCCTAATCCCAAATGTGATGGCATTTGGAGGTGGGGCTTTCTGGGAGATAAACAGGTGATAAGGATGGAGCCCTCATAAATGGAATTGGTTCCCTTACAAGAAGAGACACAAGGAAGGTTTCTGTCTCTTGACCATGTGAGGACACGGCAAGAAGGTGGCCTGCAAAGAAGGAAGAGGGCTCTTTCCAGACACCAAATCAGTCTGCTGGCATCTTTATCTTGGCTTCTCAGTCTCCAGAACTAGGAGAAAGAAATTGTTTAGACTACCCCATTCATGGTATTTTATGAAAACAGCCTGAACAGACTAAGATTCCCACTAATTCTATTTTTTATCCTCAAAATTTTTCTTCTTTTCTTTCTTCTTACAGGTACTTATTGGGCATCTAGCATGTGCTAGTTGCTGAGGCAACAAAAAGGAACGTGGCCTTGGATGTTGGAGGGTGGGGGCAGGGGTGGTAAGCAAATAAAAGACAGTTATCCTGGTGTGGTCAGTAACACGGCAGAGTGTGCACTGGATGCAAGGGGCACACATGAGGGTTAGCCCAGTCTAGTGGCTTCTAAGAGGCCATGTCAGGTTTGAGCTTAATTTTATGGGATGGTCAGGAGGCAGCCAGCCAGCTGAAGAATGATGGTGATGGTGGAATGTGTTCCCAGCAGTGGGAGCACCAGACAATATTAAAGTGCAGTCCACCAGGTTCTCTTGCCTAAATAGTGCCATGCATACACTTAACATTCTATGTTTCCCTGCAGGGATCCTCCCATGCTATGGAAGCTGTGGTCATTCTATAGGTAACTCAAATATGCACAAAAGTTTCTTGAGGAACAATGCCCCACCAATGGAGACAGGAGAGCAGATGGTTAGAGAGGAGGTGATCCCTCAAATCTTTTCCATGGAGACAGTAATTCTGACATAATAGAAGAAAACATGTGAATCCCAATGTAAATACAATTCAGTAGGTGTTTGAGTGTGTGGAATATACCTGGAAACCTAAACCATGTAAAGCAGGGGTTTCCAACCTGTTTGGCAGCAGGGACTGGAACCGTGGAAGAGAATTTTTCCACAGACCAGTGTGGGTTGAGGGTTGCTCATTTTGGGATGATGCAAGCATATTACACTTACTGTGCACTTCATTTCTATTATTATTACATTGCAATATATAATGGAATAAAAATACAACTCACCATAATGCAGAATCAGTAGGAGTCCTGAGCTTGTTTTTCTACAGCTAGACAGTTCCATCTGGGAGTGATGGGAGACAGTAACACCTGAAGTGTGTTGCTTATGTCCAGTCATTCTGGTTGCTATGAGAAGAAAACCCTGGTTCACAAAGATAGGATGTTGGAAATGAAAGCAGGCTTTGCAGTGCTTTTGTGGCAATCTCAGGATATTCTTCTTTACTTTCTGAATTTAAACTTTAAAATGCAATGGCATTTACATTAGCATCTAAAAATATGAGCTACTTAGGTATAAGTCTAGTAAAATATGAACAAGATTAATTTGAGAAAAACTACAAACCTGATGAAACCAAATCAAAGAAGAACTAGAAAAAGGGAGAGCTATTCCAAGTTCATAGACAGGAGGACTCAATCATGTTAATATGCTACTTCTTCCCAACATGATCTATAGATTCCATACAATGATCAAAATCCAGGTAAGTAATTTTGTGGATATCAACAAGCTGACTTGAAATTTTCCACAGAGAGGCAAAAGTCCCAGAATAGCCAATACAACAGTGAAGGAAATAACAAACTTGGAGATTGACACAATGCCACTTCAAAACTTAATACAAAAAACAGCAGTAAGCAAGACAGTGTTGTATGGGCAAAAGAATATACAAATAGGTCAGTGGGATAGATTAGATTGCTCAGAGAGAGGCCTATATAAATCTAGCCAAGTGAACTTTGACAAAGGAGCAAAAGCAATATGTAACCAAAGGGAGTCTTTTCAACAACAGTGATGGAACAATTTGACATCCACTTGCAACAAATGAATCTAGACACAACTTCACACCCTTCACAAATACTAACTTAAACATGGATCATAGCCTAAATGTGAAACACAAAATTATAAAACCCCTAGAAGATGATAGAAGAGAAAATCTAGATGATCTTGGGTGTGGCTATGACTTTTTAGGTATTTTGTTTCTTTACAAAAGACAATGTTGGAAAAAAAAAAAAAACAACAACATGGAGACAAGCATAAACTGGGAGAAAACATTTGCAGAAGACATACCTGAGAAAGAATTGTTACCCAAAATATGCAATGGGTTTAAAACTCTACAATAAGAAAATAACCAAATTGAAAAATAGGCCAAAGACCTTAGCAGACATCCTACCAAAGAAGCTACACAGATGACAAATAAGCAAAAAAGATGCTCCACGTCATATGTTACTAGTTTAATGCAAATTGAAACAGCAACGAGATACCGTCACTCACCTTTTATACACCAAATACAACACCAAATACTGGTGAGGATGTGGAGCAACAAGAACCCTCATTCCTTGATGTCAGAAATGTAAAAGAGTACAGCCACATTCTAAGATTTGTCTTACAAAACTAAACATACCCTTACCGTATGATCCAGCCATTGCTCTCCTTGGTATTTGCTCTAAGGAGCTGAAAGCTTACACCTACACAAAACCTTCACACAGATGTCTATAGTACCTTTATTCATATTTGCCCAAACTTGAAAGCTAGTAAGATATCCTCCAGTGAATGGATAAATAAATCAGAGTGACTTCCAGGCAATGGAATATTATTCAGCATTAAAAAGAAATGAGCTATCAAGCCATGAAGAGACATCGTGAAGCTTTAAATGCATAGTACTAAGTGAAAGAAGCCAATGTGAAGAAGCTATATGCTGTAAAATTCCAACTCTGTGACATTCTGGAAAAGGCAAAACTATGAAGACAATAAACTGATCAGTGGCTGCTGGGGGGTATGGAGGGGAGGGAAGAATGAACAGGTAGGGTACAGGGGATTTTTAGGGCAGTGAAAATACTCTGTATGATACCCTGATGGTGCATCCATGTCATTATACATTTGTCAAAACCCACCCAATATACATCATCATGGGTGAACATACCAGCTAGGTACTTAAGTTCATATGTGTCAGTGTTGGTTCACTGATTGTGATAAATGACCAGTCCGGTACAGGATTGATGGTGTGGTTGAGGGCATATGGGAACTCTTTGCATCTTCCACTCAACTTTGCTATAATCCTAAAACTACTCTAGGAACACAAAATCTTAATAATAAAAGAAAAATTCTATTAAAAAAAAAACAAAAAAACAACCAAACCAAAAACAGCCTTTCAACACTTTTTAAGCAAGGGACAGATATGTTTCCATCATTTTAAATCTGTTCTTTCCCAACTTGTTTCCAACAGCTCAATGTATTGATTCACCAGCTTTTAACTTCTAAAGTAATAGTCTAGTCCCGTTGAAGCATTTCCTAGTCAATAATTGACCTCATTGTCAAATATCTGCAAGTGAATACTTGAAAATAACTTAGCAAAAACACCAGTGGACACTGGTTTCACAGAAGGTGCTAGAAAGACTCCAGAAAGGCATAGGAGGTCCTTAAACAATGACCTGTGCCTGGGTTCTCCATGTGCAAACCCATCACTGGCTGTGGCTCCATCCCAATTTACAAGTTCTAAGGCTAATGGATACATGAATGCAGACTAATAAGCAATTCTGTTTAATGGAAATAGTCTATTGTGAGAAATACAGAGAGATGATTTGAAATCAGTGAAAAACAATTCAGCTAAAAACATTTAAAGAGGAATTTTTGTGCTTAATACATATTTAATGTTTGCTATAGTAAGTAGTAGGAAACTACAGTAGACTTCTTTTCAGATTTAAAAAAAAAAGATTACAGTACAAAATCTGTATAAAATAATGTATAGACATTACATTCAATAGGAAGACTTACCTCAAAGAATAAATCAATAAGAACACTAATTATCTGAAATGCAAATATAACTGAGAACATTTTTCAAACACCACCTTATTGAATGTTTTCATTTTCTTTATTGTGGTTTAATACACATACAATTTACCATTTTAACAGTTTTAAGATGTGTTGTTCAGTGGTATTATATGCATTTACCATTTTGTGCAATCATCACCATTTTCCATTCCAGAGCTTTTTCATTACCTAAACTTTGTACCCATTAAACATTAACAGCCTATGTTTTCCTTTCCCAGTAACCTGGTGTACTTTCCATGTCATGAATTAACCTCCTCTATTTTGTGTCTGGCTCAGTTCACATAGTATTGTGTTTCCAAGGTTTACTGATGTTGTAGAAAATATTAGAATTTCATACTTCGTTCCTTTTTAAAAGGTGACTGATGTTTTATTATATATATATATATATATATATATATATATATATATATATATTCATCTGTTGATGACACAGTAGCCCTAACCAATGAGAAACATGATAAAAAATTATGTTTGAGGAGGAAAACCCACAGCTGTTTTCCCAAATAAGTTTTTTGATATATGACCTTTTTTTCCAAATTGTGAATTTAATTATTTGATCAGTTTCAAAAAGTTATGAAAACTAAAATACGACTTTATTATTAATGAATCACTAATGCTGAAAGGGGAAAAGCACATGCAATGGAGGTATGAAGGAAATAAAAAATTGCAGGCTGAGAAATAGAAACCTTGAGTCTTTCTTAACCCCACGTTTCAAGCTTCAGCACATGAAGTAAAGCCAAAACCAAACCCAGGGTGGTGTCTTTCTATTTTTTCCCCCCCAAATCCAAGAGCTGGCAGGCCACACCCCTTCACAAGACTGATTTCTTACAGGCACGTGAACATTTCTAACATTGAGTAGCTGAGATGGAGCTTCTGGAAATTACTGGTCCTGCTCTTATAATTTGTGTCATTTGCCTGGTTTTCCTTTTGGTGTGGAAAGAAAGTCACGAAAGAAAAAGGCTCCCTCCAGGCCCAACTCCCCTTCCCATCATTGGGAATCTGATGCAGCTAAACTTGAAGAACCTCCCTGAGTCTCTCGGCAAGGTAAGGGAGTTTCATTCTGGGGCTGGTCACCCCCACACAAAGGGGTCACCTTCCAGCTCTGCATCTGAGACCACTGCAGGCTGGCTGTTTAACCTCAATCTTTCTCAGTTTGACTCACCATGGAGGCGCATTTGGGTGTCCACCTGTGTATTGCAAGACAGATAACCTCTTTCTTTCTGGACTGGATGGCTCTAGAGCAGGTAGTGGGGTATGCTGACCAGACTTGAGATATAGGTTTGACTTTTACAGTCTCAGAAAATTCTGGAATCAGAACATACTATAATTGTATGGCTTCCAATCCTCTCAGCATAGGACATTCACCAAAAAGCAAGCCCAGCAAATGTAAAAATGTGTCAAAGTATTCTTCTATATGATTATTTTTATTACTAATACTTGACACTAACTGATTTCTGAGAAGCAATGTGATCCTCACTCCCCTCCCCAGCATCTTGCTCTGAAACAGCCCAACTCTGCTGTTCTAGTGGACATTCATTGTTTTGCAAATATGGCAGAAGAAATTATCACCGGGACATCATTTCCCAAGGACGTATTTTCCAAATCAAGCTAAATGACCACCAATAGATAAATACAGAAAAAATGTAGTCTGTCTATTTACCTATTCTCTCTTGCACATGCACTGGAATGTTACTTAGACTTAAAAGAAAGGAAATTCTGCTATTTACAACAACATGGATGAATCTGGTAGGCCTAGGTAATGCCCTAGGTAATGTAAGTCTGACACAGAAGGACAAATACTCTATGATTTCACTTGCATGTGGAATCTAAAATAGTCAAACTTGTAGAGATGAGGACAGCATTCAAAAGCCATGCCCCATTACGGGACAATAATGAGCAAAACTAACAACAAGCAAAACAAAACCAAGTATATGAATACAAGGAATAGGCCTTCAGTGTCAGGGGGAAAGGGGTTGGGGGGAGGGGGGAGGCAGAGGCAAAGAAGGGGAGCAGCTTAGACAAGAACCTAGTATAAAGGAACCATGGACATGGACAACAGGTGGGATTGACTTTGTGGGGAATGGGTGGGTGGGGAGGGGGACAGAGGGGAGCAAAAAGGGGATGGATGTAATACAACAACAATAAAATTAAAAAAAAAAAAAAAAAAAAAAAGCCATGCCCCAATTGTTGACTGTTTTTATACTCTGCTTTTCCTCTTGGAACGATGCTATCATAAATATGCAGGTTTCTTCCATTTTATGCCTGCTTAGCAAGCTCTCCCCCAAGCACTTGTCCTGGCTGCTTCCTTCTCAACTGTAGTTGAACTTTAAATCTCATCTCCTTATAGATTCCTGACCTCTCTATTTTATTGTTTTCCCATTATTATCCAACACAGTGCACTCTTTATCACTTTCATAGGATTCTGCCCTATCTGTATTGCAAATGTAGTCTGTTTGGTTGTTTACTGCCTGTCACTTCCATCAGGTTCTAAGTTCATGGGGGCTCCTGGCTGTGGACAGTGTCTGACACAGTACAGGTGCTTAGTGAATATTGCTAAATGGTTGTGTATTATAAGTGAAGGAAAGAATAAACCCCTAACTACATCTCAGGTTAAATTTCTGAAATGAAATGGATGGGGTCAAAGTGAAGCTATATGTAAATTATTGCTCAGTTTCTATCTAAGCCTCCAGTGGGGAGATTTTGCATTAACATTTACAGAGCTGCTTGAACCTTTTTCCAGTTAGCCCAAGAGTATGGCCTTGTTTACACTGTGTACTTTGGACCCAAGCCCATGGTGGTCATACATGGATATGAGGCAATGAAGGAAGCTCTCATCGATCAAGGGGATATCTTTCTTGGCAGAGGACCTGTCCCAATTATGTCAGATGTCTATAAAGGATATGGTATGTTTCAAATCAAAATATGGGTTAACAAATTATGGGACTAAATAAATGTCTGTTCTGCACCAGGTACCTGATCAGATGTTACAATATTGAAATGTCATTTTGATGCTATTACCCAGAGTTAGTGCAGACTCCATAGGTTAAGGTCATCACCCTCCAATAATGCTGCCCTTACTTCAGAGGCCATCCCTAAGTCCTGGCATTCCCAGCTCATTCATACTTCTGACCAACTGGAGAAAAAATCAGGGGTTCCCCTGACTTCCTCAGGTTTAATTGTTGGTAGAATTATTCACAGAACTCAGGAAGGTGCAAACTTACAATTACAGTTTTATTATAAAAAGGATGCCAGTGAAG
>PVIW01012648.1:0-31026 GCA_004026585.1 Noctilio leporinus
AAAACATAATTGCCAATGATACCTCAGACAAGGGTCTGATCTCCAAAATATACAAAGAACTAATGGGACTCAACACCAGGGAGACAGACAGCCCAATTAAAAAATGGGCAAAGGACCTGAACAGACAACTCACTGAGGAAGATATACAAAGGGCCCAGAGGCATATGAAAGAATGCTCAACATCACTAGTCATCAGAGATGCAAATTAAAACCGCAATAAGATACCACCTCACACCTGTCAGAATGGCAATCATCAGCAAATCAACAAACAAGTGTTGGCGAGGATGCGGGGCAAAGGAAACCCTCATACACTGTTGGTGGGAATGTAGGCTGGTGCAGCCACTGCGGAAAACAGTATGGGGTTTCCTTCAAAAACTAAAAATGGAACTACCTTTTGATCCAGCAATTCCACTACTTGGAGTATACCCAATGAATCCTGAAACACCAATTCATAAGAACCTATGCACACCTATGTTCATAGAGGCACTATTCACAATAGCCAAGTGCTGGAAACAGCCTAAGTGCCCATCAGTGGATGATTGGATCCAAAAACTTTGGTACATTTACACAATGGAATTCTATATAGCAGAAAGAAAGAAGGAACTTTTACCCTTTGCAACAACATGGATGGAACTGGAGAGTATTATGCTTAGTGAAATAAGCCAGTCAGTGAAGGGACAAATGTCATATGATCTCACCCATTACGGGACAATAATGAGCAAAACTAACAACAAGCAAAACAGAACCAAATAAATGAATACAATGAATAGGCCTTCAGTGGTCATGGGGAAAAGGGTTGGGGGGAGGGGGGAGGCAGAGGCAAAGAAGGGGAGCAGCTTAGACAAGAACCTAGTATAAAGGAACCATGGACATGGACAACAGGTGGGATTGACTTTGTGGGGAATGGGTGGGTGGGGAGGGGGACAGAGGGGAGCAAAAAGGGGATGGATGTAATACAACCACAATAAAATTTTTAAGTAAATAAATACACTTTCAGCACCTCCATGGTACTCAACAGCACTGCTTCTACAATAAGCAGAGCATAAGCTTTAAAGGGCTGCCAGAGTTTAAGGGCAGTGGAACTACTCTGCATGATACTCTAATGATGTATTGGTCCAGAACCATGGAACACACCACCAAGAGTGAATCCTAATGTAAACTACAGACCCTGAGTGATGCCTCAATTTAGAGTTCACCTATTATAACAAATTCACTACTCTGGTGGGGGATGCTGATAGTGAGCAAGTCTATACATGTATAGGGGAAGGGATCCAGTCCCAGATGGACTAAAACAGGGTGGCTTCACTCACATGGCTGGTGGCTGGCAGAACAGTTGGTGCAGGGGCCTCCTCCAAGCCTCTGTTCTTTGTTCCCTGTGTTTTCTCACCTCCTAGTAGGCTGATCTAGGCTTCCCCATGTGTTGGTGCGAGGGGTCTCAGCAGCAGTTTTCAAATCTCTGCTTGCATCCCATTTCCTAATGTTCCTCTGACCAAAGCAGGTCATATGGCCAAGCCCAGGTTCAAGAGGTGGAGAAAGACTCCATCTCTTGATGGACAGATGAGCCAGGTCATGTGCCAAAGGAGCTCACTCTGGGATGGGAGGAATTTGCAGCTATTTTACAACCTACCTAACTGTAAATATTTAAACAGGGATGACGTGAATTCATATTCTAGGTAGTCAGTAAATATATGACTTAAAATAACTTCTCATGTTAGCCCTCTGTGGTTGATTTTTAAAGGAAAGCTTTTATACCAATAACAAATTTATAGAACAGTCCATGATTTTGCTTTTCCCAGAACTCTCTTGTGCAAATCTCTTGTCCCAATGGGTCAACGGAGACATTTCTATAAACATACTATTTTTATCAATGATTCCTAAGAAAACAAGCATTCCCTGCCTTGAACTCCACCCACAGAAACTTACCAGACATGGGATGGGCCTGTATAATTTGAAAACACTCACATAAACCTCAACTTTATAATGAGAAAACAAACAAAAAAATAACTATTTTTTATAATACAAATTACAGAATACATTGCATTTATAAAATAGAGACAATGTTTTTAAAACTTGAGACACACCAACCAAATACTGGGAAAAATTTTCAGCTTCAGGTATAACCTGAGCTGGGTAGAAGCTATTGCTCTTCAAAAGTGACCCTGTGGTCACAGGGTCCAGTCAGAGAGGGCATGTTCTGGAATCGGCCACAGAATCAGTCTTCTCCTAGCTGAACCCAGCCCCGGCTGGTTGGCACTTGGCAACTTGACAAGCGTTTTACATCCAAAAGGTCAAGCTCTGACTGAATCTGCCCAGAGCCTCTGGTGAAGGGGACCTTGCCACTCACGCCTGGATGCCCAGGCCTGGCGTCTGTCCCCTGCCCTGCCATTCTGACAGCTGTGGAAGAAGGGATCCAGGTTTCCACCAGCTTGGGCTGTCAGGGCGTATGACGGAAGCCCTTTTGCTGAAGGTCAAACTCTAATTCTCGCTCTAGGAAGCCTTCCTTCTCTTCTCTCTTTCAGTATGCCATCTTAATAACTATTTGCATTTTTCTGCTACTTTAGTTTTAAAAACCTTTTTTTCCCTTTCATACTCTCATCGGATCATCTCCAACAGGAAGAAGGTAAGAGCAATTACGAATGTCCCTTCTATAAAAACAAACAGGCCAAGAGAGACCAGGAAATTGAGAGTTGGGAGAAAGTCTAACACAGTGGTGAGGAACAAAGGCTACAGAGTTAGATTCCTGCCAATAACCAACCAAGTGATCTTGGAAAAGTGACATAATCTCTCTCTGGCTCAGCTTCCCCATATATAAAATAGAGAAGATAATTTTCCTATTTTATAAGGTTTTTGCAAGAACAAAGTATATATAATAAGTGAAATGCCTGGCATATCAGAATAGTACAATAAATTGTCAATGTGTTTTCATTATTTGTATTGCTTCTGTCATCACATTGCTAGTGAACAGCTCGACAAAGACTAGAATGTACACCCATGGGCCAGAAAACCATACTGCCCACCTCCATCTTTGCATAGTAGGGGTTCTGGCAGTTTCACTGTCCCATGAAGGAGTCTAGAGCCTCCATCAAACCCATCTCCCTAAAAGAAAGCTTTTTATTACAGCTTCCTAAAACTTCATAAAGAACCCCAAGGACTTAAACTCTTTTAATTACTTCCAAAAAACAAACAAAAAACAGGTATTATCAAAAACTGGGTTTATTCTCAAAATACTGGGGGTCTTTTGATAGCCAGGAGTTTCAAATCCTCCTCCAACTAATCTTTCAGCAAATTGGCTCAAAAATCACCCAATTTTAATTGTTCGAGTTCTTTTTCCTACTTCATTGGCAGTTAACTATCACTGACTATGAAGTAAGCAGGGAACGGTTATAAGATCCACAACAGGAAGAAGCAGAATAAACTAACAGTCCATGTGAGCTGGTACTTAGGCTGCCAATCCCCAAATAAACCACAGTTGACCTTGCCCACCAAAAAGAACATTTAAAATGTGTGGTTACAGGATACAAAAACAACCAAAAGCTCAGAAGCAGAAAATAATTAAACTCCAAATGTAACAGTGGACATATAGGAAAATATCAAATGGAAGAGAAAATGGAAAGAGTGAATCCCCAGGAAATACATCAAACTCTAGCTGTGAAAGGCAAGGGGGAGAAAGAGAGAAATATACCATAGAAATCTACCTTCATTGCACTGTGTCTGCCCAAAGACCAGCATAATGAATCTCTTGCTACCATTAAATTAAACACAAATTGCTTTGTTTCTAATTAACATCTGCCTGAGTCAAACATGATGTGTGAAAGCCTTCTTTTTTAACGGCTTTCCCATGCCACAAAAATATTATAACCAGAATGAAGGATTATGGATGTTTTCCAATAGCTTCTTCTAAAACAGAGGCCAAACCTTACAGAAGATATATTTGAGAGTCATTTGAATTCTAAATGCATTTTCAAGGACCAGCTCTATTACAGTGCATAGCAAATGAATCCATAATGAGGAGATATTCCAGACCAATTGTTTCCAAATTATGCTTTTAGATTATCTTCATTTCTCTTTTAAAAATATGACTTGTTATTTTTAGCATGGCATAAGAAACCTTTGACTTGTCTGGCATCAAATTATATCTCCAGTTTCTGTGGTTGCTCTTCCTTACACCTTCACACACCAGCCTGGCCACACCAGACTTAGTTCCTTGCCATTCCTAGTAAACTCCTACCATCCCTCATAAATCAGCTCAAATACCACCTGCTCTGTGAAAACTTTGCTGATACTCCCAGGTGGAATGAGAAATCCCTCCTTGGGGCTCCCAGCACCTGCATCTATTGTTCTATTGTTCTACGGGTGGTCCTCAACAAGCATCTTCTCTTCCAACATGTGAACTTCACCAGGTTAAGGGTATAGCCACAGTACCTGAATTGTATTAATTATCAAGTAACAGAAACCTATGGGAGCTGGCTTAAATTTAAAAGGGTGGGGAAGTGGGGTATATATTAGAAGTGCATGGGAAGCTCATGGAATGCAAGTCAAGATCTAGGAAGAAAACAATGTAAAAGGTGGAAAGCCATCTGGAATCTAAGGTCAGTATCTACCATATTCCATCACCAATTCCTCCCTACATCTCACTTGCTCATTAGTCACTACAGACTGTTTTGTTATCAGTCTACATGGCAGAAGGGCACGGTGGAGGTGAGGGTGATGGTGGTGGAAAACCTCAGTTCCACACCAATTTTTGTACCTACAGGGTAGGAGTTCAATCATGCAAAAAGAACCCCTTGTTGTCCCCCCTTTGATCCCAATTCCAAAATCCAGGAAAAGAATTGCCCCTCTTGAGTCAGGTGTCCACAGTAATCCAATTTGCTAAATTCAGGTGGTCAGGGCTACGAGGTTTATGGAAGAGGGAATAATTTAATTTTTCAAATATCAGCTCAGGTGTACAAAGGGTCTTGTAGTTTAAACACAATTTTGGGGAACACTGAAAAGGAGACAGAGAAAGGAGAATCGTTGTGAACTAAGCAGATGGTCCAAAAGATGTCTCTAACAGGCATTTTGTTGAATAGAAGAGATGGAGAAAAAGAAAGGGAGGGAGAGAGAACAAATCCAGGTACACTCAGAGGGCTTCCAAATGGTGGTTAGAGTCAAACAGAAAGGTTAGGAACTTAGCATCTCACTGGGGATGCTCATGAAATCCAGTGGTGGCGACATCACTGATGTCCAAAGGCATATGATGAGTGTCTGCAAGTAAGCAGTCACTGATATGGATAGATGCTTCCTTTCAGAACACGTATGCTAATCCACAACAGATGTCTAGTTTAGGAAAAACCAAGAACAAAGAGTTCACTGAAGAGCCCCAAACCAAAAAGCCACACATCTGTCAGTGACATCTGCTCCCAACAACCCAGGAGTATGTGGTCTTCACATTTTGTAGGAATCAAAACCTACTGGCAGGCAGAGGAGGAACCCTCATCTGCTCACACCAACGTATAAATGTGTGCTCACAGCTGCCCTCTGGCCATCAGCCTGTCAGTAGAGTTACAGTAGGATTACAGCCCCGGTGTGGTCCACAGCAGAATCTCAGCCAAGATACCTGCATGAGCTCCCAAGAAGCTCCTCATGCACAGAAAACACTGTGCAGCTCTATGGTAGGCAGCCTCTAAAGGCACCCTCAGTGGTCCCCAAGCTATACCCCTTTGCAGTCCCCTCCCACACTGTACAAGGTTTGGTCTATATGATCAGCAGCAGAGCAGAAGCAGCAGTAAATGTTGCGTTTTCCATCTCGGTCTCTGTCTCTCCTCCTCCCTCCCTCCCTCTTTAGATTACTCCTGGGGAAACCATATCATGAGCAGTTGTATGGAGAGAACCATGTGGCAAGAAACTGAAGCCTCCTGCCAACAGCCAAATGGGTGAGTTGCTTCAGAAACGGCAGCACCCACTGACAGTCTGCCTATAAAAGACACCAAAGTCGGAACCTGGCATCTCCTCTGCATCCACCATGAGGCTGGGTATCTACCAGACAGCCACTATGGCTTTCTAACATTGGCCCCAACTTTATTTCTGCTTCTCCTAATAACATTTGCTCATCTGCTAGATGCCATGCAGGTACTGTCCTAACTCCTTTACTGCTCTTAATTTATTAAATTGTTATAGCAATCCTGATAGGTAGGTCCTATTGTAAGCTCCGTTGTCCATATGGAGAAATTGGTGCCCCGAGAAGTCAAGAACTTGCCCAAGTTCATAGAGAGCTAATGGGTGATGGTGCCAGCCATGGGTCCTGAGCACACCACCCTCAGCCCTACCAGGTAGATGCTGATATTACCTCTATTCTAAGGACAAGGAACTTAAGGCTTAAGGACGGTGAGTCCTGGCACAAAGTACACACTGAAAGGTAAGAGCTGGAAGGACAACCTTCTCTAATACCCACGTTCTTCATCACAACCCTTCCAGGCATCCCCACATTTGGAGAACATGAAGATTAGAGTGGGGTGTAGTCTAGTCATTTAATCTCAACTCTTCTCAGCTGGCCTTGAGCAGGTATTTTTAACAACAAGGATCACCTGTGGTGTAAACCAGCCACTCTTTATAATCCACCCCCCCCCGCCTCCCTTTTGTAGATCATCAGAATTCAGAAAAATTCCTTTGAGTTCTTTAAATACTCTGTAAGCAGCAATCTTACGTAAGCACAGATCTGCCCCTATTCCCCATATTGTTCAAGGATCAATTGAACGATATGGGGTATACATTCCAAGGCCCCCAGCAGATGTGTGAAACCAAGAAGAGTAGCACCGAACTCCATATAATCTTTTTTCTTATACGTACATAGCTGAGACCCAGATTAATTTATAAATTAGGCTCAGTAAGAGGTGAACAACAATAACTAACCACAAAGGGGAACAATCATAAAAAATACTGTAGTAAAAGCCATGTGAATGTGGTCGCTCCTCTCGCAGTATCTAGGGTGCCGTACTCACCCTTCTGGTGATGGTGTGAGAGGACACAACGCCCAGGTGGCAAGATGGCGTGAGGAGAATGACGCAGGAGCTGTGGTGCAGCACTAGGCCACCCGAACAGCGATGTGAACACGAGCACCAGGTACCACGGCGCCAACTCTGGCCACCACCGCCAAGGGGCGGAAGCAACACCATGAGACACAACGGGAGGAAGCGGAGTCTCGCGAGATTTCATCATGCCGCTCAGAACAGCGCGCCACTTAACACTTCCGGGTCGTTTCTGGAATTTTCCATTTGATATTTTCAAAGCCACAGGTAGTTGACCTTACTTGCCCTTCCTCTCTCCTTAGTATATGCACCGCTGGAGCTCTGAGCCATCGCGTAGCAAGTCATGCTAGCCTGAAGCCATTGCACAGACACCGGGCAGAGCTGGACACCTGTCCGCGCTGCCTGACCCCGGCCAGGAGCGGCTCCCAGACGCACTCGCGCTCCAGCCTCTGGCTGCCAGGCCCTCCTCCTCCTCAGGTGGAGCCAGAACTGAACTTTCTCCCGCAAGCCTGGTCTGATGGGAGACTTGTGGGCACAATAAACTTTGGGGAGGGGTAAGTCATAACGTTGGGGTGATTGACTATCCATCACTGAAACAGGATGCAAGGCAATTATCCCCGTAAGCTGTAGGCGCGCTCTAACCGAACAGAGTTAGGTTGAGCTGCCGAAGATAAAACTGCGTATATACCGGTATATCACCATGGAAGTTTATGCGTTCGTGTCAGTCACCTATCCAACAGATACTTAGGGCGTGGCTACTTTGCATGCTGGGGAGTCGGGGACAACATCGGAAGTGACTTCTGCGTTGATGGAGCTTTCAGGCCACTGTGGGTCAGAAACTGAAGGAGTCATTTATGAGTCATTCATGAGTATTACAGAAGAGAAAGCCCGGGGTGCTTTGTCACATAATGCTGCAAGTCTTTCTCTGGAAATTTCTTAGATACCTTCCCCTTAATTGGTAGAGTCTTTTAGGTTCTGGCAATGTTCCAGATTACAGAACCTTGCCAAATGCGGATATAACTTGACAAATTCAGCCGATGCAGGCTTCCTGGGTTACAAGGGTTTATTATGGTGGCTGCTTTCAGCTGCGGCTGTCAGCTGATCTTTCTTTGGACGAAACATACATGGACAGGACGGGGATTATATGCTTTTCATGTGCCTACTTTGAAATTATTTATAATGATGAAACTAGAGGATCATCTTGTCCAAGATACAATGCTCTATGGAGTGACCATAGTTTGGTTGCAGATCGAAATTACAAGATCTATATTACAAGCTAAAAGCTTTCTCATCTGGCTGCTGATAATGAAGTTTGCTAACCATTCTAGTGCATAAAGTAGAATTATGAAAACTGAGTCAGTCTAATTATCAAAGGGTCGGGGTTTTCCACTGTTCTCAAAATGTAGCTATTGAAGCGGCTTAAAAACTCGTTGTGGGGAATTTAAATTGCCTGTTGCCAGGGCTCAGTGACTGCTCCAGGAATGAACGAAAGTGCTGAAAATCTCAGGACTGTTTGATTACAGGTACCTCCATCCGCCGTTTGCTCGGTCATGTACAACCGTGCAATTAAAACAAATGGTGGCACACAAAAGGCTGACTGAGGTAGATTGGGTCTGCAGGCAGAGTGCCAGTGTGTTAGGAGGAAGTGCCAGGCAGAGTGGGGGAAACAATGAGCAGAAAAAACACAGGCCCCCCAGCAACACACCCCCTAGGAGCTTCAGGTCTAGTTGGGGGAGAAAGACAAGTAGGTGGTCTTCAATAACAGTGTGCAAGAGTTGTGTTGAAGGGGAACTGCTCAGGGTGGTTGTGGGGTCAGGGAGAGCTAACATGAGGAAGCAAGCCCCAAGCTGAAGGCTGTGTGCGAGTCAGCAAGGCCAAGATGGGAGTACGACGGGGAGACAAAAGCATGATTCACACTGAGTCAGGTACAAGCTAAAACAGAGATGCAGAATGTTAGGAAAAAACAGCTTGGAATGGTCGGAAGATAAGGAGGCCAGATGCTGAGAGATGAGGCTAAACAGGTCAGGAAAAGGGTCAGCCTGGTTGGGGAGAGCCTTATTTTACAGAGGGTCAACTTTCTAGTCCTTAGATTTCATTTCCAACACAAAACTGGTATGATCAGCTAGCACCTCAAAATTTAAAAAAGAAATTTACTTCTACAAGGATCTCTAAAATTCAGGTAAATGAGAGAACCTGCTCTCCTCTGGTCATATGTCAAGAAGACAGAGAATATGAAGTTCCCATTCCCATGCTCATGGTTTGTCTTCAAAGACTGATCAGTGGCTGCTTTCTGTTCACCTACTCAGTGCTGACCTCTCTGTGCCCAGCAGATTAGAGCAGGGGCCACGGATAAAGTCAGGAAACTTAGAAAATATCAGCCTTCATTCTCAAGACTTTTTCCAGCAAAAAGGGTAAGAATGACTGTTTTCTGACAAGCACAAGAGTAGGTAAATATTGAGAGCTTAGAAGTGGCACACATTTTCTTTTAAATGTAAGATAGACTGCTTCCTGTGTAGAACATGTATGCCTTTTATCTGGGTCTTTAAAAAATCACATCTCTTCTAGTTTAGCATACAGCACATAACTTGGTAGCAGCCAGTTCTACCATAGACAAAATGGTGGCACATCTGCAAGTCCACTAAGTAATAGAATGACTGTCTCTCCTGAACTCTGCTCTGTAGAAGTGGCTGGACATCTCAACTGATTTCAAGATGTCTGGTATACTCAGCATAATGCAGGGAATAAGAATATAGAGATGAAGTGCCTGGCTGGTGTGGCTCAATGGATTGAGTGCCAGCTTGCAAACCAGAAGGTGGCAGGTTCAATTCCAGGTCAGATCATATGCCTGGGTTGCAGGCCAGGTCCCCAATTGGAGGCATGCACAAAGCAACCGATCAGTGTTTCTCCCAAACATGTTTCTCACCCTCTCTCTCTCTCCCCCTTCCCCTCTCTAAAACTAAATAAATAAAATCTTTTTTAAAAACAGATGAATTATATAAGTTACAGTCCATTAAAAGTCCAGATACAGGCCTGATGGCCTGAAGCAGGGAGGGCTTCAGGAGTAAACACAATTCTGGAAAAACTTCACACTTGCCTGAACCACCCAGGCAGAATGCACAATAAAGAAACCCCTGGACTTAAAACTGAATAAAACTGACTGTTACAAATTAACGCAAAATTATTGGCTTAAAATAATGCAAATTTATTATCATAAAAGTTCTAGAGATCAGAACGAGTCTTATAGGATAACGTCAAGATGTCAAAAAAGCTGCATGCCTCCTGGAGACTCTAGAAGAGAACCCATTCTTGGCCTGTTCCAGCTTCTGGAGCTTCCCACATTCCTTGGTCATGCCCCACCTCCTATTACTGTACTGTGTTATTTCATCATTTTTGACTTTCCTGCTTCCTTCTTTCCCTCGTCATTACATCGGGCCACCCTGATGATCTGGGATCATCTCCCCATTTCAAAATCCTTAAACTTAGTCACATCTCAGAGTCCGATTCTACCATGTAAAATAACACAGTCACAGCTTCCGGGGATTAGGACATGGACATCTTTTTTAGAGGGGAGAGGGTGGCACAGTGTGAATGGACTTAATGTCAATGAATCGTGCACTTAAAATGGTATATGTTATGTTTTATAAATTGTACCCCAATAAAAGAATTTGAAGAACTAATTGAAAAAGTCTGCAAGTCAAGAAAAAATCATACAGTGGCTCTTGACCAAGACAATAGCATCTAACTTAAATGTCTTTCTTATAATTTCCTAAAAAGAAGGGTTTGGATTACCCTAAGTTCTGGGGCTGAATCTTCTCATTATTTGTTTTCTTCCTATAGGATCAGAATTTATCACAGGTCATGTTCATTTAGCCAAGACATTTTCATTATGCTTTCTAAGTTACACTAACACAGGAGAGCTCAAGCAAGCAAGCAGGTTTCCACTGAGGCCTTTGGTTGGTTTATTTTCCTGTGTCTATCCTCATTTGTTTGCATCATGGTTTTTGGTTTTGGGGTTTTTTTTTAAAGATTTTATTTATTATTTCCACAGAGAGAGAAGAGGAAGGGAGAGAGGCACAGAGGGAGAGAAACATCAATGTATGGATGCCCTTCACCTGCCTCCAGCCATGGACCTGGCTGGAGACCTGGCTTGCAACCTGGTTATGTGCCCTGACTGGGGAATCAAACCAGTGACCTTTGGGTTCGCAGGCCAGCACCATATCCACTGTGCTACCAGCCAGGGTTATATCATGGTTTTAAACTCACACATGCTTATACACACACATGCACAAATGCACACACTTAGACACAATGTCAGTATCCACATGGTGTCAAAATACTCCATGGGTTCATACATAAAAACCAGTCAGATTCTTGAACAGGCTTTCCACAAATGCAAGCGATCAGGATGTGGAATGAGTTTTTCACTATCAGCTCACTTGGGAAAACTGTACCCACAGCTTTAAACAGACCATCCTCAGAATAGATGGTCAACTTTTATCCCAACGTAACAGCTAGGAACCAATTAGAGCCACTATCTTCAATTGGGCTTATTACTGGTGCTAATCTGTGAATAGAAGAGTCCAATTGTGAGGAAGGTTAGCAACCCCAAATAACACACCCGTAAGGTTTATTGCACTTCTGCCAACACCTTCAGGCTGTTTTAATTGCTTCTTCAGGGCTGACTTCACAAGGAGAATGGAGTCATTCCCAATCCTCCAGTCTAATTCAGTATCCGGGACAGAAGGAGAGGAACAGCTCAGGAAACTTGGGTCACTCTACTAAACCTGTAAGCAAGCTATTTTTAAAGTAACTTACATAATATTGCACAAAAAAAGAAAAAAACAAAAACAGGATAGAACCCGGAGCCCAAATCTGCCTTACTCAGTATCTACCACATCTTCAAGATACCATACACTGAGTCAGTCATGAGTCTACAACACATCTTGTGCAGTTCTTCCTACATCCTGGCCCCTTTCAGCAGCCATCTCTCTTGTGCTCTTACAAGAGTACAGTTGCCCCCGCAGCCCCTCTCCTCCTCCCTGCACACGCACCTATTAAGGAAGAAAGCATTATGTGGGACAAACTTTTAACTAGCTTACAGCTGGAATCTACAGGGTGCTGACTCTGTGGCTGAACCCATGTTAAATGTCTTATATGCACTGTTGACCTGTTAAATCTTTTCCTTAGGTATGATTGGTGATGTTGAAGTCTGGGAAGTCATTTAAGCCACCAGACTGAGTTCCGGGTCTTTCTGTCCCACCACAAAGCCTTTGGGGCCATGACTCCATGTTCCCTGCCTTAGAAAATGTCAGTACTGTGGAGTGCAATATTGATTTTGCCATATAAACAAAGCATGCCAGGGAGGTGGTGAAGACAGAAAAAAAAAAAAAAAACAAGAAACCCTTAGTTTAGCCAAGGGAAGAAAGGACTTCGCTATAAACAATGTTCTCTTGCATTTTGCTTTCAAAGAATTTCTTTATAGCAGCAAGGACTCTATGAAATACATTTATGTTGGAAAGCACAAGGATGTTCTTCTGTGTTTCTTATGCCCTAGGCTGAAGGAGCTTGGCAGAAACTGTTCTTCCAGCATGAAGCTAACCCTAATCTTAAGAGATATATAAGAAAGGATGGATCTCACTTCTTTAACCACCATCCAAAAACATCATAGAAAACTAGGCTAGGTATTTCTTCAGAAATTTTCTCACAGAGGCTCATTATTTTTTGAATGAGGCTGTAGTAAAAATTCTCCTGTGAAAAGAGCCTTCCCAGTTGAGTGTTATTTCCTGTCTCCAGATCTCAGGGCAGGGAATGCTGACTCAGAAGCACCCCTCTGCAAAGGCGGGGGAGAGGTGTGGGTGCAGGGAGCGAAGGCTTTTTATAGAGATTCCAGTCACGAAATAGAAGATTCAAACCAGATCTTGACTTGACTTTTCTGTTAAACCACCCAAGAGATTGCTGAAATCTTTCTACAGTTAGGAAAGAAAGAAAGAAAGAAAGAGAGAGAGAGAGAGAGAGGGAGGGAGGGAGGGAGGGAGGGAAAGAGAAAGAAAAAGAAAAACACCAACCCTGAAGGTTTGAAAGGAGAGATTCCAAGGTCTTCATCTCTAGGTTTGTAAAAAGGAATCTTTACCCGAAATTAAGCAGGAAAGTAAGCTAATGCCACCAACCAGTGATGAACACCCTTGGAAGAAACTGAGGGGACAAATGAGTGTGGAAGAATATTTGTTCTCCTCTGAAAGTGACAGGTAATCACACAGTTGTCAGACAGTAAGTCTCTAGCCTGCAACACAGTACAATGGGAAAACTGCCTGTGGATGAAATTAATACACAGAAGATCCCTCTGTGGGCAGAATGAACCTGCCAGGAAAGCTGATGCCTGAGCTTGGGAAGAATCGGAGTCAAAGGCAGCCAACAAACAGCTCTAGGATGGAGCTAAACTGGTCCACCACTTGGATTTTGTGAGTTACATTTTCTACTGACAAGTCTCCTGGAGAGTTGCTTTCTGTTCTCTCGCTGGTTACCGTGTTTGAAACCCCAAGGAGGGGTCCTGGTGGGAGATGCAAGGAAAATTCCATTTCATCTGACTGACACCAGGCTAGGGTCAAATTGTGAAGTTAGCTGAGGCGTCGTGATATGACTGGAAAATAAACCACCTGTCCCCACAGCCACCACTGCCATGGGGAAGCAACACTTCTACAAAATGAAGGTTTTGAGGAGGCAATCTCTAGCATTTATGTAAGCCTTTGAAATCTAGGTTTCCAGATTTGTCTCTGGCACCCTTTATTGCCCTCCATTTCAAGTCACTCCCCCTCGGTTTTGTCACTACCCTGCTACACTCTAAAGCAAAAACTGCCACATGTGTTTCTGCATATGAAATGTCTATAAATATTATTTGATTCAAAACACACAATACAAAGAGTATAGATACTAATATCTTCATTTGGCACAGGGGTCCCCAGCCTCTGGGCTGCAAACCAGTACTGGCCCAGGCCTTTTAGGAACTGGGATGCACAGCAGGATGTGAGCTTGAATGTAATACACTAGAATCAACAAGAAACCATATTTCCCTGCCCTGCCCCCCAATGCCGTGGAAAAATTGTCTTCCACAACACTGGTCCTTGGTGCCAAAAAGGTTGGGGACCACTGGTTTAGCAGATTCAGAAACTGGGAGTCAGAGAGATTAAAAGATTTGTCTAAAATCAAAGATCAAGAAGAGGGTCATGGCTGGATTTGAACACAGGACTGTCTGACTCTGAAACTCACACGCTCCCTACTACACCCTGCTGTCTGCCTGTGGGCTGGATCTTTTCCCTGAGTCCCATGGCAGATGGCTCTTCTACTTCACTTGAAACCCCTATGAAGTGAGTCTGCTCCCCATCAAAACCCACTTGTCCTATCTCTCATTTCCTCCAGTGCTTAACAGCTTTGAACACATTTTCTTTCTGATGGAAGACTTAGTACATATTACAACCCACTTATAAAAAAGAGGAAGAAACCAAAGACAAAGGCGGTAGCTTGCTCAATCTCATAGTGTATCTAAGGCCCAAATACAGCCCATCAAAACCCACCAGTTTTTAAGCTATTACATAAAGTCATTAACTATAAAATATCACTGAATTATCTTTGGTTAATTATTAATGCTCCTGTGTAAGTTTTTAAACAAATAAGATGATGTGTTCCATAATAAAAAGAATACAAGTTTAGTTTATTTTTGAACAATTTGGAAAATAACCAAAGCCAAATAGGAAAAGAAAAATACATTCATAACTCACTCAGAGGAGATCCCTGGAAATTTTATCAAATTCACTTCCAGTAGATTTTCTTTCTTTTTCTTGGAATCACTTTAGTGTTACTTTTTTTTTTTTTTAAAGGCTTACTTTTTTCTGATTATACACACAGTATGTGGTACACAATGGGATACCACAGTACACCCATCCAAATAGCTAAAAAGTGAAAAGGAAAAAAAAACCCTGGCTGGTAGCTCAGTGGATAGGTGCCAGCCTGCGAACCCAAAGGTCGCTGGTTCAATTCCCAGCCAGGGCACATAACCAAGTTGCAAGCCAGGTCTCCAGCCAGGTCTGTAGCTGGAGGCAGGTGAAAGGCAACCATACATTGATGTTTCTCTCCCTCTCTGCCTCTCTCCCTTACACTCTCTTTGAAACTAATAAATGAAATCTTTAAAAAAAGAAAGTGAAAAAAAATGTGGAAAATATAGAAAACTCCAAAAATCTAAAGATAAATAAGACTTTTCCAAAACACTACTGTTTGACAATAATATTAAAAACATTAGTAAACTGCTTTCTATCCCTTTTTTTTTTTTTTTCACATTTATGGGTGTGAGTGGGCATTTTACAAAATTTGTACCCAACAGATTTTATCTCCCTATTATAAAGTAGCATTTTGTCAAGGGTACTTCCCCAGATCATTAAATATTCTTCAAAAATATTGTAATATGACTTGTCTAAACATACATTGACTATTTGAGCTTATTTTTCCATGGTATAAATAACAGATCAACGTGCACAGGTAAATACGAATTTCACTTAGGGCTTGACCACCACCTAATGCTTTTACTAAAAGGAGTGCTTTTTAAGGCAGAATGTCACTGTGGCTTAAAGAGTGAGCACAAGCCTGACCCCACACCTGCTACACGGTTACCTTGAGAAACTTACTTAAACTCTTCAGATTGTTTCTTCTATGCTTGGAGGCAGGACAGGTGGAGTGCCTAGCTCTTCCAGTCATGCTACCTTTGAACTGTGACAGTCAGCTGTATTTCCAACAAAAGAAATATTGGGGGATACATAGCAGGGAACCTTAGACATAACAAGGACCATGCCTGATTTGACATAGTGCCACCATGTCCTGCACAGTTTCCATCATATAAGAAATAAACAGAAGCTGAGTGAGCAATAAATGAACGTACCAATAAATGGTAGCTCCCTGGCTTTAATGCACTTAGGCAGGAGGCCAGCCTCCACCCTCCTGGTAAGCTTGTCCTGCCCCTATCCCCCAGAAGCAGTGGAGCTCTTCTCTTTGCTCACTGAAATTAAGTGATAATAGCACACTGGGAGACCAGAGTTCAAAGCCTGATTCTATCTCTAGCTGTCTTTGGACCAAGACATTGATAACAACAGTGTAATAGTCTAATTATACTATTAGACTATTATAATAGTCTTCTCGGAGAGAAGGAAGGAGAGCATGTCATTATGCCCCTTGTTCAGATGAGCAAACTGAGGCCCAGAACAGTAACATGATTTGTCCAAATTCTCTCCTCCAACCAGAGGGCAGTCAGGGGAACGACCTCCACAGGCCCTTCTGGTTCTAAGGGTCCCAGGCTGCAGTGCTTCCTTCTGACCATGGCCTGAGTAGGCTCCCCCA
This sequence comes from Noctilio leporinus, assembly GCA_004026585.1. Taxonomy (NCBI): domain Eukaryota; kingdom Metazoa; phylum Chordata; class Mammalia; order Chiroptera; family Noctilionidae; genus Noctilio; species Noctilio leporinus. Next base: position 16,383 of record PVIW01012648.1, read on the forward strand.
TCTTACTGCCCTCTGCCATAGCCTTCCGTGTCCACTGCCCCACAGCCAGCTACGCCAGGCTCCGCGAGGGGTTGGAGTTTTGACAGCAGAGGGGGCTGCTGAGCCAAACCAGGCTTTCTCCAAATGAGGACGAGAAAGGGTACCTGCCTCCAGAGAGGCAGCTTGAGTTTCTCATTACATCCTCAGTTCTGCGAAGACTCCCAGGTAACAGTGACACAAAACACTCTAAGGATCCAAAGTACACAATGTGATCTATGAGGAGCACTTGCTCCGTCCTAGCTCTGTCACTCCAGGAAAGTCCCTTCATGGAAATGTAGAAGAGGCCTAGCTCAGGGGCTCTCCCACTTGGTTGTACAGCAGAACTCTTGGGCTGCTTATGAAATACACAACCTGTGTATTTAGTAGTCTCAAACCTACCAAATCATTATCTCCAGGATGGAGCCTAAAAATCTGTAATTTTACAATTTAAGGTCCCAGGACTTTCTAAGGCACAGACATGTTTAGGAATCACTAAACTAGACACACTGGAAGGTCCTTATTTTTCATTGTAACATTGAAAACTCAAAATGTGTCAACCGCTCTCTCACTCCTATTAAATACTATGCTTTTATTTCTGGTTTGATAACTGACTGCCTTGGAGACTGCCTTCAGGGCAATTTGAAGGCAGCGCTGTAAAAATAGAATGTGAGCCACAGATGTAAGACACATAAAAATGTTTACATTTTCTAGAAGCCACTTAAGAGAAATTAAAAGGAGCAGGTAAAGTTAATTTTAATCACCTATTTAATTTAACCCAACAATGCAAAATATTATCATTTCAACTTGTAATCAATACAAAAAATTGAGTTATATTACTTTTTTCCTTTTGTGAGGTCTTCTTGCTAGCCATATGTCAAACGCTCACTAGCCACGTGAGCCCAGTGGCTACCTATATTAGAGCTGTTAAAGCCACATCAATAGGAGAGAGTACAATAAGCAGCAGCTGCCACAATGGGCAGGGAATTGGAAGAAGGCACATATGTTATATAGTTGTCATCGCTGGACAGTGGATGCCCAATGACCTAATTTCTAGTTCTCTGGAGATTAGATACAAGGACGCAAAAACAAAGGTGATTTGACCTAGAGTTCTTGGTGGGGAAACAGGAAATCCACACTAGTTAGCAGTTAGAAGCCCTGCAACCAAATGGAGCAAAGGTTAACATACAAAAGAAAAAGATTTTACCAGAAGTAGGTAGGCTAGACCAAGCACCAACAGTTGAAAATACAGTTTGTATTCATTCTAGTGTTTCGCTTACAAGGTACATCCACAGTGTGGCTGAATATCCACTCTGAGAGATGGCCAGCTGATATCAGTCAGCATAAGGAGTCGGGAAGGTGCCCTGGCCGGATGGCTCAGTTAGTTGGAGCACTCACTGTCTGTACATTGAAAGACTATAAATGTAATCGAGGTCAGGGCTCATACCTAGCTTGCAGGTTCAATCCCCAGTCCAGGCACGTACAAGAGTCAACCAATTGATGTTGCTCTCTCACATGGATGTTTCTCACTCTCTCTCAAATCAATAAACATTATCTTCAGATGAGGGTTAAAAATAAAAAAAGAAAATAGGGAAGGTGAAGGGATTGAGAAGTACAGATTGGGAGTTACACAACAGTCACGGGATGTAAAGTACAGCACAGGAAATCATAGTTAATAATATTGTGATTACTGTGTATGGTGCCAGGTGGGTACTGGAAATATCAGGTGTGGGAGGACACTGTAAAGCAAATGATTGTCTAACCCACTGTGTTGTACACCTGAAACTAACACAAAATAATATTGAATGTAAACTGTAATTGAAAAATAAAATTTAAAACATTTTAAATAAAAAGATGTGGGGGGTACCGAGGCCATGAAAATAATAATGTAAGCAGTAACCATCATAGATCATAATTAAAATTGATGATTTTAAAATCTCTTTACTATCCGTTTTCATTTATTCCTCTGACATTTGGGACAGTCAGGTGGGATGCGTGTACCCATCTTGGACTGGGGACTGAGGTTCAGAGAGTCTGCGTTTGCCCAAGTCCCAGGACCCAGGAGCGAACAGCAGCGTTTCCCTGCGTGAAGCGCTCTGGCCCACGTGGGAATTCAACCTTGGCCTCATTATCAGCAGCACTCGCCAGCTGCTTACCTGATGCAGCTATAAATATAGTTAATTCACTTTGCAAAGGCCTTTCCTCTTCTAATAGATTAAGTTCCAGTTAGCTTCCTATCCACACCAGCCTCCCCTGCTGTCTCTAACCAGAGGCCTCCCCGGGAGGTGTGAATGTCTTTGCCTCCGGCAAGGATGCCTTTTCCGCAGCCCGGCGGAGCCCCAGCCAGCATGCCACGCAGGAGCAGCACTTGCCTCCGCTTTCTGAGCCCAGGTAACAATTTGCCAAGTCACTCGGGGAAGCAGGGAAGGGTTTCAGGCAGGAGAGTGATGTGATGAGAAGGGGCAACGGGGAAGGCAGTTGAACAGCTTATGGAAAGAGGGAGAACTGGAAAGAAAAGAAGACGGTGGGAATAATAACGATAACAGTAATAATATTCAATATTGCCTTTTCTATCACTTGTTCGGGGAGGCCAACTTAAGCTAAAGTAGCCATCCCATCATTACTCTCTATCAGATCATCATCACCCTTTAATTTCTGTATAGCATCTGTCACGCTCAGATGTTTTCGTTTGTTATTACCTGTCCCCCCTACCCCAGGTTGACTGTAAGATCTGTGAAAGCGCAACCCTATATGTGTGGTTTTTTAAGGTTGTATTTATTTTTAGGGAGAGGGGAAGGGAGGGGGAGAAACATCAATGTGTGGTTGCCTCTTGCGAGCTCCCTACCTGGGACTTGGTCAGCAACCCAGGAATGTGCCCTGACTGGGAATCAAACCTGCAATTCCTTAGTTCGCAGACCTACACTCAATCCACTGAGCCACACCAGCCAGGACACTGTTTTATTAACAGTGAATAAAACAGTGTTTTATTCACTGTTCTGTATGCAGGTATTACAACCACACCTGGCCATAATGAACACTGAATAAATATTAATTTAATGAATGGATAAGGGGCTGAGTTTACAGGTTCTATCACTGAATCCTCACAGTAATCCTAGGAATCTCCCACTTCTAGAAAAACCATGGGTGTGTACAGATCCTCTTTGATGTTAGGTAGGTCAGAAGGCAAGCTGTTCTAAATGAAGCAAAGACTTATAGCTATTCTGCTCTAAACAACCCAATTCTTCTTCTTCTCCTCCTCCTCCTACTCCCCCTCTCCCCTCCTCCTTCACCCCCCTTCTCCCCCTCCTCCTTCTTCTCCTTCTCTTTCCTTTTTTTGAAAACCCACACAATCCTAATTCTGAATGTACAAATTATCTTTGAATATTAACCAATATTCACATGGTCTCAGAACGCTGACTGGAATTTCTGCCTATTCAACCAAGGAACACTAAAAACAAGACGCACATGCTATTGCTACCACCAGTGTCCCTTTTTCACCCATGGCAGACATCACTAATTGGTCTCTTTCTTCCAGGGCCCAGATGTGATGTAAAAAGCTTTCTCCGTGTAGCATTCCTGGGAACTGCTAGCAATTCAGCAGAATCTGTATAGAAGATAAACCCTGTTTGCCACTGTGGTTCTAGTCCAACCTTCCATTTTTAAACAAAGAAAGAAAAGCCCAGGTGGGAGTGTGACTTCCACGGCACATGCAGCAAGCAGGCCAGTTGCAGAATCAGAGCTCAGAACTAGGCTCCCGTATCCCAGTCCAGGGCTCCGTCCACAGCACCCTCGTGCCTTGCCGCTTCCCAAACCACCAGAGAAAGCCCTTCGTGGAGCATTTCGTGAAGACCCTCTTGAAACAGAACCCTAAAGACTTTTTAGTTATAAGGGACTGTCTGCCACTACCAAAAACAAACTCTTAACCAAGTTGGTGAAAAGAAAAAGAATTTGTTTATTTAAAGGTGATTCAGACTTCAATTCAAGGTGTAATTCTGCTGTTAAGTCCCATTCCCTTTAAAATACCCAAAAATATACAGTCCTGCCAAATCAGGCCAGTTTCGGAGCAGAGAAGTCAGAAGTATTGGCTTTTTCTAGGAAAATAGGAGTTTACAGCTTAGCATTTCTTAGACACAGTCCAACGTCCCCAGCCGCTCCCATCTGTCTATATTCGATAGGTGGGTGGGTGGGTGGGTGGGGTCTTGTGTGCTTTTTCCAACTCTTAATTTAGAATCTCTGTCAAACCACATGGATCTGTAACCTTAACGCCACATGCGCCCTCCCTAACTGCTCAAACCTCCTGTCCTATCTCCTGCACAAACCGCATGTGTCCTTTCTCCTGCACAAACCATGTGTTCTTTCTTGTTTCTCAAACTACATGTGTTTCACTTAATGGCTGCCACCTTATTTTTAAATCCCTGAACGTGGCCTTTGACGCAGTGGGCATGGTAACTAGTTCTAACCATTCACCACTCTCAAGCAGCCCTGTAAGCTTTTTTGCCACTATTCTATGGTTGAAGCCCCTCCTATTTTCTTGGTGCATGAAGGACAAAGGCTGTGATCCACTGAGTCCCATCCCCCATTTCCAAACCACAGGGAATACCCTTCTCCCACCCTATAACACTTCATAGAGTGCATTATATATATATATATATATATGGTTTAATCACAGTATCTGTGTCAATAATCTAATGGGCTTAAAGCTGGGTTAAGAAGGGGACTAGTTGGGCAAACAACAATCTGTAAGGGCCACTGAAACGCTATGACAAAAGTAGGAAAATAGAGAACTTGTCTCAGCAAAAGCTCCTATGGAATGGGATAAAATATCAAATAGGTTGTGCATGGTAAGAGTAGGATGCAAGGTGCCCACCAGGAGCTGGCTCAGTACCAACAGAGGGTCTCTAAGCTGCTGGTCTGATTAACCCCTGTTTTACAGGGTTGAGCAATAACAAATCCTTGGGGACAGTAAAGGAAAGACAAGGCTAACAAAAGCTAGCCTCCGTCTCTGTCCTTTCCCTATGCATGCTCCTCCAAATTAGCACAGAAGAAATAACTTAGGACCTTCATTTTAAAGGATCCCTGTGTTACTGTCTGCTTTGAGCATCACTGACCCTTGGGATGCAATCACATGTCTCCAAGTAGCTTTGTTTAACCCCACCCAGAACTCCACCCATCCTCATGTCTTCTAACAAGGGCTTCCCTGACTCCTACCTGCCCACAGCTACCTGTTTCTCCTCTCTGCATCTTGATGAGGACCTGGGAGCAGTATGTATCTCCCTATGGAAGGACAGTCTGCTTCTTCTCCATCAAGCACAAACTGTGCCTTATCCTTATTTATGTGCCATGAAGCACCTGGTTGACATTGGCCTTGCTCAAAAAACATCCATTGATTAAATGGAAAAAGAAAAAGAAAAACTCACAGTAACGTCCGGGCTTGACTTTCAAAGGGAGATCTTGGATGCATGCAGTTTCTTTTCCTTGGAGGTCTGTCTGAGCGAGTCCTGCTTGCCATTGGTGGAAGGATTCTGCTTGGAGAGGCATGATTTTGAATTGTCTACACCATTTTTATTTTTTGACTGACTCCCATTTTATCAGAATAGCAGTTTTGTTTCCATTTGCTCTGATGCCTAAGGCTAGTGTTGAGGCCCGCGATGTAATTGCTTTATCCTCTACCATGAAGGCTGGAATGAAGGAAAGAGATGGGAAAGAAACGAAAGGGGGAAGGGGTAAGAGAAGGTGGTTGAGGTGGTTGATAACGTGAGTTCACTGATAAAAGCAAACGTTCGTCTAGAAGAAGAGTTCTTCACTAGGGGGAGACTCCATCTCCCAAACAGGTTGCCACATGACATAGAGTACACCCAGTCAAATTTACGCTTCCTAAAATGTATTCATTGTTGCTCTGAAATGCTAACTTAAACAGGCATCCTGTATTTTTAGTTGCTAAATATGGCAATCCTATCCCAGAGGACATGTGGCAATGTCTGGAGGCCTATTAGAGTGTCACAGCTTGGGGGTTACTAAAAGGTAAACTGAGGCATGCTAAAAATGTTATGAACGTACTTGAGCAAAAATTGATTCAGATGGGGCAGTGCCAAACAGGAGGTGTTGAGGGGGGCTCTCCTGGCGGGAGCTAGGGGCAAGACTTGTACAGAGAAGACGCAGAAACAACACAAGGAAATTACTTGATTGGCTAGAGTGTAAGCAGCTGCCTTATTTGGAAAAGGCTAATTGGTCATTTGCAATTGGTTGTCCTTAGATTCTAACTTCTTAATCCTGAGGCATTTATAGGCTTAGGTTTTGGTTTACTTATGTTGGTTGCTCAGGCATTAGAACCACCTGACTCTACTGACCTCCTTTCTTGAATTAATTTAATAGGGTGCTAATGGCCTCTAGTAGGTAGAGGCCAGAGGATACTAAAATTCCTACAATGCTCAGGACTGTCCTTCCATGGCAAAGAATGACCTGGTCCAAAATGTTAATAATGTTGTTGCTGAGAATCCCTATTGTAGAAGAATAATTTTTAGCTCTAAAAAGTACCTAGTATGACTAAAATAGCACAGTAGGAAAATTGTTCACATGCCTATATATGTAAGCATGTATATTTCCCCCCAGAAAACTTGCTTGCAAAGTTCCTTTCCTTTAAATCTAGAAGTTATGATGATCTACGATTTTATGGTGGTAATTTCTCCAATTTCTCCCTGGGGAGATATGACAAAATTCAAATCCATGAGTGGGGGGGGGGGGGGAAGCACTCAGAAATGTTAAGTGATTTTTCTGCCATCTCTCCGAGTCCTAAGGAAAATGGAATTAAAACTCACAATGGCTGAACACATTGCTCATTCCAAAAAAGGCAGCCTTTCCGTCCCTCTCCTGTTCAGCTCTCACCATTTTCAGAGATAGCATCGGGTTTTACTTTTCTATGTTTTCAAGAGTAGATCAAAAGTTTTTGTTACTGATTAGTACCCAGAAAGCAACAGCCTCCTTTAACCTTGAAATGCAAATAGCCAAAGATTGTCAAGGGATCTGAAGGGCCGAGGATTTGATGGAAGATCAAGTTCCCGCCATTTGCAGGGCAGTGAGTTTCCCACGCAAAGTCACAGCAAGGTCCTGCCTGCTCTCCACAGCAGTAAAGCTATAGCAAGACTCAGAGCTGTATGAGCTTGGCTAATTGGCCTGCTCCCACCGACAGAGTTCATTATTGTTACCCCACTCCGTAGGACGCGGGAGGTGGGTAGAAATCCTTTTACTCCACCACCACAAGGCACAAGCCGCTTTAATACTTCCCACTTTGGATCGCTGTACAGAAACTCCTGGTACCGAAAGTTGGGACTGCTCTGCTAATTATTCATCTTAGCAGGAAGGAAAGGTCTGGAATTAAGTCAAATCTCTTTGCAGGTGCCTCTTAAAATTCCCCTTGGAGGTAAGTACTGGCCTCAAAAAGGTTTAAAACAGTTCAATGTGTTCTTTTATCTGATAGTTAAGGAAACCACAGGGAAGTTGCCATCAATTACGGCAAGGACTTTGGAGCATGAACTAAATTGGTTTTGAAAGATCTGATGGCTGGACCACTCCCCCCGCACCAGCGGTGGACTGGAGCCAAGGCTGACTTCTCTGGATGTGCCATTTGAGGTCTCGGTCCATCCAGGTGGCCGTGTCCATTTGGTGATTCAAAGGCAGCCTGTCGTCACCATGGATTTTCTGCCCACAAATGTATGGTTATGCCTGCTTGTCTCTTGTCATCGGTTTGACTTCTCAAAGGATAACACATCAGCTTCCCTAAGGGCCATTTAACTGCTGGGGAATCTTCCACCGGGAGACCCCACGTGGCTGAAGGGGTCTCTGAGTTTTATGACAAGCCCAGACGCCCTTGGGCTTTCACCTTGATGTTTTCCTTCTTTTGGCATGGGTGAGGCCTTAGGACATGCAAGGTGGAAGCCTGCTTTCTCAAATCAACCAAAGGACACTGGTCAGAAAGACCTGTCCAGAGAGAATGTGGCCAAAGATGCTGGTGGAAGGAATCCTTGCTGGCGGGACTGCCTCCCAGCTGAGCAGCTCAGCACTCACTCCCTTGCCCTCTTGCCTTTCCACTAACTTCTCATGAAAAAGGCAGGGTTTGGCCCTGGCTGGTGGCTCAGTGGATTGAGTGCTGGCCTGCAAACCCAAGGGTTGCTGGTTCAATTCCCAGTCAGGGCACATAACCAGGTTGCAAGCCAGGCCTTTAGCCAGGTCCCCAGCTGGAAGCAGGTGAAAGGCAACCATACATGGATGTTTTTCTCCCTTTCTTCCTCCCTCCCTGCCCTCCTCTCTAAAAATAATTAATAAAATCTCTTTAAAAGATAAAAAATAGAAAAAGGCAGAGCTTGTAACAGGTAGGCTCAGCTCCTGCAAAGGTTTCTGGCGCCTCCTTCCCTCTCTGGGGTGCTTGGAACAATGAGTGTGGTGGTTAAGGACAGGGCTCAAGTCTCTACCATTTTATCAGTTTTGTAACCTTACACAAGTTATTTTTAACTGCAGTTTCCTCCTCCATAAATGTGAGATAATAATACTGAGACCGCAAACCACTGGCGCAAAATAAGGGCTCAATAAACATGACCTTGTATGATGGTGGGAGGGAGGGTAGTGTGGGCTTCCCCTGTCAATCAAAGTCCTGGGACAATTCAGGCCTTCGGGCCCACTCTGTGACACCCATAAAAATGAAGAAAGAAAAAAAGGAACATCATGAAAAGAAGTATAAACTCCAAGTTGCCTTGCTCTCTTGTTTGTCCTCTGTTGTGTTTTAAAACCTCCCTCTGTCCCCACCCAGTTACAGGGCCCTCCTCCTGCCCTGTTTTTGCCAGAAATCGACACTACCCCACTGACCTTTACTCAGCACTCCCACAGCTACTCCGACACACATTAAAATCCTACTGCCCGTTACATCAAAGTGCCCCTATCTCTGCCGCTCCAGTCTCTCTGCCAATGCAGCGTACACCCTGGACCAGCCCTGGGCATTGGCAGGTCACATGGCTACCTTCAAACAGGGGTCTGAGGAGTGCCGGGAAACCCAGCTCGTCCCAGCACCTCCCGCACTGGCCGCCACAGAGCCTTCCTCTCGTCCTCACTGGCTTAAAACTCGCAGTGTGGAACTTCCTGTTTAGGCAACACTGGCCCCACATGGGCTACTACAGATAGGTTCGTTTATTACTGGAGAGGTGAAGGGAAGCCACTTCCCTGTCTAGGTGCCCAGTAAATCATTAGTTTACAAACTTGATTAGATTAGTGCATTGCCAAGACAGCCAACTGAGAGTGCTAGGCCACAGGACTGGATGTTTTGATGGGAGAAAACATTCTACTGCATGAAAAACAGGCAGCTCTGTGTTGACATAATTATTGGGGGTAGAATAAGGGTTTGATATTTCAAAACTTACAAGGCAAGAGGCCCAAGACTGCAGGGCAGAGATATATTAGGAAAGGTCAACTTCTCCCAGTTCCCTTCTTGTGGCCCAAGCCCTGCCTTCCAGAACCAGAAGGCACCAGCTGCCTAGCTGGAAATGCATATTCATGCACCCACGCTGTAGCAGACAGACAGGTGTGAATATTTTTAAATCTAAGTTTTCTGTTTCTGTCATGAATTTGGAAACGTTTGCAATCAAATTATAGAAGACAGAGAGCCTAAGGGGAAAAGCCATTACCTTCTTAGCCCTAATGTGCAAGAAACTTTTGTTTGCAGGGTCTGTTGGGAAATTGATATCAGAAGAAAGAAAGAAAGAAAGAAAGAAAGAGAGAAAAGGAGGGAAGGAGGGAGAGAAGGAAGCAAGAAAGGAAGGAAGGAGGGAAGAAAGAGAGAGAGAGAGAAAAGAAAAGGAAGGGAAGGGGAGGATGATCCTTGTGGGGCTTTTATCATGTCCCTGTGATGGGTCACTCTGTATGGAAGAAGAACCCAAGGATAGAAAAGCAATAACAAAAGCAGGCCAGAACAGCACAGACCTCTAAAGTGTCTCAATTTATAAAGTCATTAGGTTACGTGAAATTTTTATTGAGTTGCACAGATGCCATTAACATTGGCATCTGACTCCTCCATATCTGCACACCCAAAAATAAAAGGGAAAAAGGAAAAGGACAGGCAGATATATTAGGGTAACAACCCTCTCCCACCACATCTCAGTGATTTGGGAGAGAAAGTTTTATTTCTCATTCCCATCACGGTCTAATGTGGGATGCAACCACTCAGGTATCCAAGTCCTTCCAGCAGGTTCTCTCTTTGGAGCTGGTCAAGACAGGAGAAGGAGGAAGCACAAAGAAGGCTTTCCTGGGCTTAACAGACTTAGCCCAGAGTTGACACATATCCCTTCAAGTTTTATTCCATTGGTGGGAATCAGTCACAAGGCCCAGACTTAATGCAAAGGAGCTGGAGAAACATAGTCCAGTATGTGCAGGAGAGAAAATGGATTGGCAAGCACCTAAGTTTCTACCATAGCTAGTGACATTAATTTTAGCATTTAGTCAGTTCCATATTTGGTTTCCCTTCATTCATATGGAAAATAACACAATAGTTAATAGGTAATAATACAAAAATAAACTCCATGTTCCACCTCCTCACAAGTGCCAACCTACTTTTGCATCACCCAGTATAAAATGCAGAAATTGCTGAGTTGAGCAAGACTCCAATTTATATGAGTCAGAGAAATCATCTTTCCCTAGATGGCACATCTTGGGCAGGTTTGCTGTCACTTGTAATTTCCTGACCATAGCTGACATAGCTAATTAATCATGACATTCTTTCCTGAAACTCCAGTCACAGCCTCACAAGACTACTCAGGATAGAAGTCCAGGTGGTCAGAACCAATGGATCAGAGTCAACGTATAAAATAAAGCCTACTTTCATTCCTGACTTTTTCCACCCCTTACATTTTATAGACAAGGAAACTGAAAGTTAGGGAAGTAGAATAACTTCATTCATTCACTGGCAAAGTTATATTTTTCCCACTACTATACAAGGTCTGTCCTGAAAGTATCGAGCCAATGTCAATACAATTAAACCCGTTTGCTTGGCAGATACTTTTGGGACAGACCTTGTATACTAACCTCAGACAATGTGACTTCAAACAGGCCTGCTTTCAGGAATTTAATGGAGAATGGGAAGTCAGATGGGAAGGCAGGTCATTCAGATCCAGTGTGACAAATGCTAAGGAAGAGGTAAGAGCAAGATGCTATGCAAGAACATGGCGTGGACAGCTAACCCACTCTTGATGAGGGTTAGGCAAATCTTACTGGAAGAAAAACCATCCATGCCAGCCGTGAAAATGAATAGACTTTAGCCAAGCAAAGAATGAAGCTGAAACACAGGAACATTTCAGGCAGAGAAACCAGCCTGTGCAAAGACCAAAAGGTGAAAGTGAGGATAACGTAGAGAAAACTGCAAGAAATTTAGCCTGACTAAAGCCTGCAAGTCGGACTTGTGGAATTCAGGATGCATCAATGAGCTATTGCTGTGTAACAAACAACTCAAAGACTCAGGAGCCAAAAATAATAATAGCATTTTACTGCTTGTGAGTCTGTGTGTCAGCTGAGCAATTCTAGTCCCTGTTAGGCTTCTTCGAGTTTCCACCATCAGCTGAGAGCTGGGCAGGTAGCTCTCTTGCACATCTGAGTATTAGTTAGCTGTAGACTGGTTTAGGGTAGCCCCAACTGTGACAGCTGGGCATTCCTCCAAATAGTCTCTCAGCCTCCAGCAGGCTAGCATGGTCTTGTCCACATGGCGGTGGCAGGGTTCCAACCGAGAGAGCAGAGGCACTCCAGGCCTTAGAACTGGCAGAGTGCCACTTCCAGTGCATTCCGGGAGCCAATGCAAGTCACAGGGACAGCCCAGAGTCAGGAAGTGAGGAAATACACGCCACCTCTTGATGGGAGAAACTATCATACACAATCTTTTTGCAAAGCATGTGGATATAGGGAAGAAGAATTTAGACTTATATTTAGGAAAGAAAATCAGGTCTGGCTGATGTGCTCTGTTGATTGAGTGCTGGCCTGTGGATCAAGGGGTTGCCGGTTGGGTTCCTGTCAGGGCACCTGCCTGGGTTGCAGACCAGGTCCCCAGTTAGTGGCGTGAGAGGGGCAACCGATCCAAGTTTCTCTCATACATCATATTTTTCTCCCTCTCTTTCTCCTTCCTTTCCCCTCTCTCTAAAAATAAATAAGATATATATATATCTTATTTATATATATATAAATATATATATATAATTTTTTTTTTTTTTTTTTTTTTTTTTAAGTTAACTACCATCGAGGCAGAGCAGTGGCAGAAGTAAACCCACAAGCATAGACAGGTCCAAAACAGAATGTCTTGTTTTCCAAACCAGTGATTAGAGGGTAGTGGAGTGCCATATTCAGGCGTGAACTCTAGCAGGGTGTTACTTCGACCCAGAATATTTGATAAAAGCCCGGATCTAGGCAGGACAGATAGACTGCACAAGAGACAGCTCTGGGTACTGCCTATTGGGATGAAAAAGAGGTGAGTATCTGAGGTGACAGCACTGGTGAGAAGCAGAACTAAGATTCAAGCCAAGTCTTCCACATCCCAATCTGATGTGATCACTGCCCCCCCCCCCTCCGCCCCCATACAATAGTTTAAGGTCAGGGATTTTCCTCCCCAGCTCCTACTAACTGTGGGTGTTTCTTTGGCTGCTTTCTGAATCCATCACCAGGAAGCAGGAATGCCAAGGCCATTCTAGGAAGTTAATCTGGTTAAGATATGAAGCCCTGCCTATCTCAGCGGACAAAAGCCTTTAGAGACAGAGAAATAACAATAGACTCTGGTAACTAGCAGGCCTACCTGGTGTGGCTTGGAGAATCATTAACAGTTACTAAGATAAAGAAATCAAGGCTGTGGCTTATCCAGGAGCAAGCTTCTCAATGCTACTTACCTGGGAAGCCACTCATTGCAAATCAACACCAGCGGTTAGGAGCATCCACCCTTTGACTTTCAAGGTAGGGTTCATATTTGAAACTATATTGTTTTTCCTGAGCATAGCACCTTAATCTTTTGGCATAGCTCTCCCAGCCAGCAATCTGCAGGCCTCAGTTCAATTCAGAGGCTTTGGCGAATTCTTCTCCAGAGCTCCTCACAAGTGAATCTCATGTATGACAAATAAATGTTGCCTATAGATTGTCCGGTCATTGCAAACATGACCTCCAATCTGACTACATCTACCAAATTCATTTTGCAGATCGTAGTGATGAATAGAATTACTTCTGCTTATTTATAGTGGACACTTGCCTCTAAACTTTGTCTTCACTTTTCTACCAAGGGGCTCAAAACACTTTGTGAACGTTGTTTCATTTACTATTACATCTCTGGACCTAGGTACAAGTCATCTGTCATTACTCCATTTGGGAGGGGGGCATCCAGGGTGGTCATCAATCTGCGAAGATGGCCTTGAGGATTCTACCCCTCCCCTGCATCACACAGATGATAGCAGCAACTCCCAAACAAAGAGTTTCCTTGCCTCTTGAATCTAGTTTGGCTTCATCACTTGCTTGAACCAACAGAACATGGTATAAGTGACACTTGGCAACTCACCAGGCCTTGCAGCTTCTGGTGTGGCTCACCTGAACCTGCTGCCATGTTAATTAATGACAGACAACCTGCCATGCTAGCCTGATGGAGGATTAAACACGAGTACAGGTACAAGGTTACAGGTTCAATCTCCAGTCAGGGCACATATAAGAATCAACCAATGAATGGGTAAAAATGTGCAACAGCCCTGGCTGGTGGCACAATGGATAAGGCACCAGCCTGCGAACCCAAAGGTCACTGGTTCGATTCCCCAGCCAGGGCACATAATCAGGTTGCAAACCAGGTCTCCAGGCAGGTCTGTAGCTGGAGGCAGGTGGAAGGCAACCATACATTGATGTCTCTCTCCCTCTCTGCCTCTTTCCCTTCCCCTCTCTCTAAAAATAATAAATAAAATCTTAAAAATAAATAAATAAGTGTAACAACAAATCAATGTCTCTCTCTTTTCTCTCTCTCTCCCTCCTTCCTCACTTTAAAGTCAATTTAACCTACAACCAAGATGACTGTGTCTAGCAAAGCTATTATTTAGAATTGAAGGGCAGATGAAGTGCTTCCCAGACAAGGTGAAGCTAAAGGAGTTCATCATCACCAAACCATTTTAATATGAAATGTTAAAGGGACTTATTTAAGAAAAGTAAGGTCAAAACTATGAACAGTAAGATGACAACAAACTCACAACTATCAACAACTGAATCTAAAAAACAAAACCAAAAACCAACCAGGCAAACAACCAGAACAGGAACAGAATCATAGGTAAGGGAATCATTTGAAGGGTTATCAACTGGGAGAGGGAAGAGGAGAAATGGTGAGAAATGGAGCATGGATCAAGAAGCACAATTGGTAAGAACAAAATAGACAGGGGGATGTTAAGAATAGTATAGGTAGCCCTGGCTGGTAGCACAGTGGATAAGGTGCCGGCCTGCGAACCCAAAGGTCACAGGTTCGATTCCCCAGCCAGGGCACATAACCAGGTTGCAAGCCAGGTCTCCAGTTAGGTCTGTGGCTGGAGGCAGGTAAAACACAACCATACATTATGTCTCTCTCCCTCTCTGCCCCTTTCCCTTCCCCTCTTTCTAAAAA
>PVIW01012649.1:0-31019 GCA_004026585.1 Noctilio leporinus
TCAATGGAACAGAATAGAGAGCCCAGAAATTAACCCAGGACTCTATGGTCAACTCATATTTGACAAAGGGGGAAGGAACATCCAATGGAGTAAAAACAGTCTCTTCAACAAATGGTGTTGGGAGAACTGGACAGCAACATGCAAAAAGATAAAACTAGACCACCAACTGACACCATACACCAAAATAAACTCAAGATGGTAAAGGATTTAAACATAAGCAGTGCCACCATAAAGGTCCTGGAGAAAAATATAGGCAGTAAACTTTTGGATATCTTACGCAAAAGTATGTTTACTGATACTTCACCAAGGGCAAAGGAAATCAAAGAACGAATCAACAAATGGGACTATATCAAATTGAAAAGTTTCTGTTCAGCTCAAGAAAATATCAGCAAAATTCAAAGGGAACCAACTGTATGGGAAAACATAATTGACAATGATACCTCAGACAAGGGTCTGATCTCCAAAATATAGAAAGAACTAATGCAACTCAACACCAGGGAGACAGACAGCCCAATTAAAAAATGGGCAAAGGACCTGGACAGACAACTCACTGAGGAAGATATACAAAGGGCCCAGAGGCATATGAAAGAATGCTCAACATCGCTAGTCATCAGAGAGATGCAAATTAAAACTGCATTAAGATACCACCTCACCCCTGTCAGAATGGCAATCATCAGCAAATCAACAAACAAGAAGTGTTGGCGAGGATGCGGGGCAAAAGGAACCCTCATACACTTTTGGTGGGAATGCAGGCTGGTGCAGCCACTGTGGAAAACAGTATGGGGTTTCCCTAAAAAACTAAAAATAGAACTGCCTTTTGATCCAGCAATTCCACTACTTGGACTATACCCAAAGAATCCTGAAACACCAATTCATAAGAACCTATGCACACCTATGTTCATAGCAGCACTATTTACAATAGCCAAGTGCTGGAAACAGCCTAAGTGCCCATCAGTGGATGATTGGATCAAAAAACTTTGGTATATTTACACAATGCAATTCTATATATCTGGAAAAAAGAAGGAACTTGTACCCTTTGCAACAACATGGATGGAACTGGAGAGTATTATGCTTAGTGAAATAAGCCAGTCAGTGAAAGACAAATATCATATGATCTCACCCATTACGCGACAATAATGAGCAAAACTTACAACAAGCAAATCAGAACCAAGTATATGAATACAAGGGATAGGCCTTCAGTGGTCAGGGGGAACGGGGTTGCGGGGAGGGTGGAGGCAGAGGCAAAGAAGGGGAGCAGCTTAGACAAGAACCTAGTATAAAGGAACAATGGACATGGACAACAGGTGGGATTGACTTTGGGGGGAAGGGTGGATGGGGCGGGGGACAGTGGGGAGCAAAAAGGGGATGGATGTAATACAACAACAATAAAATTAAAAAAAAAAAAGAAGAAGAAGATCTAGTGACACTATTGAATCTGGATGCTGTTGCAAAAATTCAGGTATGGAATTAGAAAACTGTGGCCCTAGTATGATAAAAGTAGGAATAAGTAAATACATACAAGAAACATTGAAAGGTAAAACAATGAAATTTGGTAGTTGTTTGATAATGGGATTATTGATATGAAAAATGTGAGAATGCCCTGGCTGGTGGCACAGTAGATAAGGTGCCAGCCTGTGAACCCAAAGGTTGCAGGTTCAATTCCCCAGCCAGGGCACATTACAAGGTTGCCAACAAGGTCTCCAGTAAGGTCTGTGGCTGGAGGCAGGTGACAAGCAACCATACATTGATTTCTCTCTCCCTCTCTGCCTCTCTCTCTTCCCCTCTTTCTAAAAATAATTAAATAAAAAATGTTTTAAAATTTTCTAAAAAAATGTGAGAATTGTTTATAAAACCAAGAAACAAAAAGATTAATAGTGTCACTTACAAAGACATCAATAGAGCTTGGAAAATGGTTCCAAGATCTTCATTTTTGTTGAAACCTGAGGAATTTATGGTGAACAAAGAATATCTGAATGGAAATGTTTTCTAGGAAGTGAGAAACGTAACATTGAAATAGAGATCAGAGGTCAGGGTTGCTAATGTTATTTCTAACATTGCCCAGCATAAACAGTAATAACAAATGGTCAAGTCAACTTGGGGAAATGAGTTAACTAATGAACACCCACATTTAAGTGAGCCTCAGGGAATGAACATAAATGGAAATAAAGAAAATATAAGAGAAGTGCATTTATACTGTAAAAGTCAGTATCATATAGAAATTCTGTGTATTTATTATTTCAAAATTAGAGAAAATAATAAATTAACAAAAGGGACTAGGGAAGACAATGATAAAGTTGAACAATATTTAGGTGTTGATTTATGGCTTCCTTACGAATTAATATAAATGAGTAATACTGAGTATTTGAAACAAAAAGGAAAAAACAAATATGTGGAGAGAAAAATTCAAATATCTGGATAGACATTAAATCAGAAACCTTTTCCTATTTGCTCCTTATGTGGGCTTGATCTAAAGTCTTCTTTTAAAATGGGTTACTCCTTTTCAACCTCAGTAAAGTTGACATAATGTTATTTAGTGTTAGCAATGTGTAATATGAGCCTCACTTTACAATCTCATATAATTGTTATTAATAATAATAGTCTATTTTTTCTATCACCAAGATAGATGTAAGAAACAAAAGTACTTAAAAGCTTCTAGAATTCTGGGAAAGGTAATAGAAAGATTTAAAACAATAGAGATGATTAGCCATCTATCCAAAACCCATGGATTTAGATAAGTTCAGACAAATGTACATTATTCTTAATTCTCCAAACTAAACAAAAATTATATTAATTTTGGAAAAAAATAATTTGGGGTATGAAATTTAATATTTCAGATGACTCAAAGTAAAGATTCATTGTATACAAAAAATAAGATTGCCTGTTATCAATCTTACTGGGTATTTCTATTATGCTCTTTTAGCATGGGACTATGATTAAATTCTATATATTAAGCATCTAATACATACTATGTATAAACCAGGAATATCCTAAAATTGCTCTTTAAGGTAAATATTGTTATCCTTAATTTACAGTCAAATATATTAACATTTCAAAAGGTAAATTAACTTGTCAGAGAGTAAGTGAGCTTTTTCTGATTATACCCTGCTGGATTGGGTATAACAGGGCAACTTCTTTAGATCTTTAAGTCTCTTTTGAGGCCAAAAAGTTAGATTGTTTTGATATGTTTTAAATAAGTATGACAACCTCTCTTGCTAACGTATTCCAAACATCTTCAGAATCCTAAATCTATACTTTTGGGAAACTCTATTTCTTAAATGGGCTTTCCTGCTATTAGCTAGGCCCCAGTATATTGGTTGGCCTCAGAAAATAATTTTAGTCAAGAAACGATTTGATAAATAATTATTGCCAGCTTTCAAAAATGTAAAAGATCTGAGAAGAAAATTGTTTTGTTTCATTTAGAAACAATTTTGCCTGACTAGTTGTAAATGTTGGTTCTTAATACTTTATTTCTAAACCCCTGTAGAATTAATCTTATACAAAAGTTTTAGGTCTAAAAGAATTGTAAATGTTTCTAGTAGTTCATAATTTATTTAAATAATTGTTGATCATTACATTTTAGAGGCTATAGAAGAGTAATGAAATTGAAGTCTAAAAAAGCAAACATGCCCTGGCTGGTAGCACAGTGGATAAGGCACCAGCCTGAGAACCCTAAGGTTGCTGGTTTGATTCCCCAGCCAGGGCACATGACCAGATTGCAGGCCAGGTCTCCAGCCAGATCCATGGTTGGAGGCAGGTGACAGGCAAACCATACATTGATGTTTCTCTCCCTCGCTACCTCTCTCCCTGCCTCTCTCTCTCTGGAAATAATAAATATAATATTAAAAAAATAAAATAAAAAGCAAATATAATGACCAGGTCACCAAAATTACTTCAAAAATTTACTAATAGGCGATGAAACTATTCAAGATTATCTTAGTTATTTAGATATATCAAAGTGATCAATTCATGAGTTGTTTTTCTGTGAATTCCTTTAGATATCAATTTGACTTTTTAAAGAATGCAATACTGAGGGTCTAGAAATAAATAACTATGGAAAAAATAGACAATGGACCAATAAGTGTTCTTACTTTTGAAATTATTTTCACACTTGACTACCAGATGCAGTTCTTAAAAACAAACAAAACCCTAATGAATTATTAGGGAAAAGATAAATACTACAACTTTTAAAAACTGATATCCTACTAATGTAGATTCATACAAGATATCTCTGCATTATTTGAACATTAAGATTTGTCCTGTATCTGGCTCTTTCAAACTGTTTCCTTGATTCTTTTCCCTCTTTTTCCCCTTTTAATTGACATTTTTCTTCTTTTTGTTTTTTGTCTTTTCAATCCTTTGTCCATTTGTTTTTCATTTCATTTTATTGTCCCAATTTTTCCTCCATTGTTCTCCCTTGCTCTGACCACCCACCTCCCACAGTCAATCTTCTGACACTACATTCTGAAAGCACTTGGAAGAAGGGTGTCCTACTTTCTATTCCAGAACCAATTAAGCAACATTTAACTATTTTCCTTCAATATATGTGACTTAGTAAATAGTTTAACATGAACATCACTTTTTCCTAAAGGGAGATTCATGTATTTTATGAATTTGAAGGTAAATCAGAGATATAATTCAATATGTTTAATAAATTCACAATTGAGGTGAGTTGTACTATATAGCTAATCCATACACTGACTAGTACAAAAAATAATTTACATTCAGCTAATTTCCATTTTTTGTTTTGATTTTTTTGTAAAAGGTTTGTTTTCTTATTTCTTATATAAGTAATTAAAAGTAATGTTTTCTTCCTGAATAAAACAAGCCCAAATAAAGAATTCAGATTTTCCCACAAAAATATATCTAATAACTTCACCTGTTTAAGTTGAACATAAAAATTTAGAAATGGTAGTTGCAGAATTTCTCAAAGAACATCTTATATGATGGAAAGCACTGAGATAGAAAACCAAAGAATATCTATAACCTGTAGAGCATGAATAATAGAGCCTAGAATTTCAGGAAACACATGTAACCCTATGTTTTCCATTGTATCACTTAACCTCCTCCTTCAAACTCAAAATAATATCTTTCTTCCCAAAGCCAATCAAAGGTAATAATGAAAACAAATCCTTTCTTAAATTAATCTTGAGGCTTAACTTCTCTGTCACCCTACACAACAGCTCTCCCACCAAAAATCACAAATTCTATGAAGACAATGTAATAAATAATAGCTTCTTAAAGGAGGCCAAAGTGGGGGCAGCAAAATGGAAAGAGCTGAGTTTAGGGAGACATACTGAAGCCAGACAGCTAGATTATAGAAACAGAGGGACATATAATTTGTCATTGGAACAGGATTCATTTGAGAGTAAAAAAGGAACACTACCAATAATTTTTCCAGGAAACCTATGTAAAATGAGACTATATAGGATTAATTGGGATGCAAAGTCAATTTATAAATATGGGAATTTTCTTTCTAGTCTAAGAACAATAAGAAACTAGTTGAAGAGTTTTTGAGTTATTGTGTACAGGGTGTGCATGATCAATTGGCAATAACTTTGCATCTCCTTATTTCACATGCTTCTTCTTAATTTTGAAAAACTATTTTTCTAAGGTTATGATTTAACATCATTGTTTCAAATATAAAGTATTAAATTCTTAGAGCAACCATCATGTCAAAGGAATAAGATGGTAGAGCAACTATAATTTCTGGACTGTGTGCAGGGTAAACTGCTAAGGAAATTGTGAACTTCAATAACATCCCTTTATGTACAGTTGACAACATGAGGAAGGTGTATAATGCTGATCCTGATATCATCACACCAACAAGGAAAATGCATAAGGTATGCAAGGATCCAAGGATCGCACAAGTCCAGATATTCTACACAGAACCCAGGAGATCATCAATGAAGATCCAGGATGTTTACCTTGGCATTTTGAGAGAAATAGTTGTACTGTGCATGAAGCAAGTCACAAATGGACGTCATTTTATCTTCCAACAAGATGGTGCACCAGCACATAACACCAAAAAGATGCAAGAATTCTCAGTGTTAATGTTCCTGAATTCTGGTCAAAGAAAATCTGGCCACCTAGTTCACCAGATGCCAATCCTTTAGACTATTATGTAGCATTTGTGAGAGAGAAGTTAATAAACAACTTTATTCTAGTAAAGAGCTGTTCAAGATTGAAAATATTATGATGTCTATGGATAAAGACAAGTTAACTAAAGTGTGCTCAAGATTCCAAAGTTGAATTGAGTCTATAATTGCAGCAAATGGAGACTTTTTTTTTTAACAATTAAAGAAATAATGGCTATGTTTATATATTTACATATAAGAATAAATTTATTTCAAAAAAGTAACACTTTTGTCGTATGTTGCTTATTTTACTAAAATTTTGCCAATTGATCATGTGCACCCTTTATTTCATCTGCATTGCAAGATTTCATTAATGGGGAAAGGGTCAGTCCACACTTTAGCCCTGAGCTCGCTCTTAACCTGACTTGCAACCTGATTATTGTGCCCTGGCTGGGAATGGAAACAACAAACTTCAGATTCATAGGCCTGCACCTTATGCACTGTACCACCAACAGGACCTATGTAAACTTTTTAAAGTATATTTTATTATGCTGTTACAGTTGTCCCAATTTTTTTCCTTTGCCCCCCTGTGTCTGGTAACCTCCTTTCCTTCAGCAATCCCTCCCCCATTAGTTCATGTTCATGGGTTGTGCATGTTAAGTTCTTTGGCTTCACCTTTTCCTTTATATAATTCTTAACGTCCCCCTGTCTATTTTGCTCTTACCAATTATGCTTCTTGATCCCTACACCATGTCCCCCTTTCTTTCCCTTCACCCTCCCAGCTGATAACCCTTCAAATAATCCCCAAATCTATGATTCTGTTCTTATTCTGGTTATTTGCCTAGTTTGTTTTTGTTTTTATTTTATATTCAGTTGTTGATAGTTGTGAGTTTGTTGTCATTTTAATGTTCAAAGTCTTGATTGTTTTTTCTTAAATAAATCATTTTAACATTTTATATAATAATAGCTTGGTGATAATGAACTCTTTTAGCTTTACCTTACCTAGAAAGCACTTTATCTGCCCTTCCATTCTAAATGACATATTTGCTGGATAGACTAATCTAGGTTGTGGGTCCTTGCTTTTTAGTCATTTTTAATACTTCTAGTGAACCTCTTCTTGCCTGAAAAGTTTTTTGTGTGTTTTTTTTTGTTTGTTTTGTTTTGTTTTGTTTTGTTTTGTTTTTGATAAATCAGCTGATAGTCTCATGGGAACTCCTTTGGAGGTAATTCTCTGCTTTTCTCTTGCTGCTTTTAAGATTCTCTCTTGAGCAAGATAGCGGAGAAGTAAGTGGAACTACACCAATCTCCTTCCAGATCATATGTGGAATTACTTTTTTGGAGAAAAAAATCACCTGAAATTAACCAAGAGAACACCAGCTGGAAAGAAGTTCTATAACCACGGACAGAGCAGAAGAGGATGCTTCATCACAATGTGACTGCTAGGAATTGGGGAAACACAAGAGGGCTGGCCAGGCCCCCATGGGAGGCAGCAGCCAAAGGGATGGAAGTGGGTCTTCACCTGAGAAGGGTGGGTTCTGGTCCCCCAGCTGGGTGCCCCAGCTACAGCAACACTGTAGAGAGCAGAGCAGCATCCAGCTGAGAAGACCAGAAAGCCATTGAGTTTACTAACCTAAGAGCACTGGAGATGGAGAACTACTTAGGGTGACCACAAAGAAAATACATTGGCACCCACCTACCCTGGGCTCCAACAGAGGGAGGGCAGAGAGGACTGGAGACATCTGGAGAGATTTTGCAGCTATGGCCTGAAGGAGGGAAGTGGGGAAGCAGCTGTAGGAATCCTGGTGCTGACTCATCGCCCACACATCTGCGGACTCCGCTCCACCAAGCCCCCTACTTAGGAGTGTCCTCATAGCCCCAACCACTGGAGCAATCTGCCCTGCCCAGCAGTTCCAGAGCTTGGCTCCTGATCACAATTCTCCGATTTACATCTAAATAAATCTCTCCCTCCCTGCTGTGTCTAAGCATAGATACAATAGTGAGTACCTGAAGAGATATCTCTTGCACAGCAGCACCTGGGCCTGGCAACAGATTACAGTAAGGTCAGACAGTAAGCCCAACACAGTGGCAAGTGAGCCTGGGGGCTGATCGTGTATTCATTGGTTCACAACTGAATTGGTTTGTCCCATCCACTGACCTCTGGGCCTGGTGGCTAATCACAGATTCACTGAAATACAATTGTACCTTCCTGTCTAGCCCAGTGGCTCCTGAGCATGGTGGCCAATAACAGATTCATTGGATTATAATTGGATCGTGCTGCCTAGCACAATGGCACTGGAGCCCGGCAGCTGATCACAGATTCATTGAATTACATCTGAATCTGTCTGAACAGGCTGCACCTGAGCTGGAGGCTGATCCATTGGATTATAATTGAACTTCTCTGTCTAGCCCAGCAGGGCCTGAGTTTGGTACTGATTTATTGACTTACAACTGAATCAGTCTGCCCCACCCCCACCCCCAAGCAGCATCTAAGCCTGGTGGTGGATCACAAATTGATAGGATTACAACTGAATTAATATTTCCAGCCTAGCAGTTCCTTAGCCTGGCAGCTGATCACAGTCTGATAGGATTACAATGAAACCTAAAAATGGGGAGAAAATTAAACAGTCCATCACCAAAAGGAAAGAAGGAATCCCCAGAATGATCACTAAATGAAACAGAGGCAAGCAAACTATCAGATATGGAATTCAAAGTCAAAATAATGATGATAGAGAAGCTTAATGAGCTCAGCCAGCTGAAAGAAAACTACAAACAATTTCAGAGGAACTAGAAAGAACTCCAGGGAATATACAAGGAACTCACTGAGAACTACAACAGCATTAAAATGACATAGAAACTATCAGTAAGAGCCAGGAGGAAATGAATAATACAATTTGTGAATTGAAGAATACAGTAGAAGGAATCAACAGGAGGCTAGAGGAAGCAGAGCATCTGAACAGCGAGCTGGAGGACAACCTAGAAAAATATTCCAAGATAGTGCAACAAAATGAAAAAAGGCTGAACAAGCATGAAGAGGTTTTAAGAGAGCTGCAGGACAACAAGAAACACAATAATATCCATATCATAGGGATAGCAGAAGGAGAAGAGAAACAAGGAATGGAAAACCTGTTCAAAAAAGGAATGATAGAAAACTTTCCTAACCTGATAAGTGAAAACATTACTCAAGTTCAGGAAGCACAGAGGTTCCCAAAGAGGATGAATTCAAACAGACCCACTCCAAGACACATTATAATTAAAATGGCAAATTTCAAAGATGAAGAAAATCCTGAAAGCATCAAGAAAGAAAGAGCAAATAACATGTAAGGGGGCTGCAATAAGGTTATCAACTGATTACTCAACAGAAATAATACAAGCCAGAGGGAATTGCAAAAAATATTTCAAATAATGAGAAACGAAGACCTGCAACCAAGAATACTCTACGCAGCAAGGCTCTCGTCCAAAATGAAAGGAGAAATAACGAGTTTCCCCAGACAAAAGAAGACTAAAAGAAGACATCTGTACCACACCAGCATTGCAAGAAATGCTAAAGGGTCTGCTTTTAAAAAATGAAGAAATAGAGAGAAACAAAGAGGAACACAAGTACAAAGTGGAAAAATGGCAATAATTATCAATCAATAATAAACTTAAATGTAAACATATTAAATGCTCCAATCAAAAGACACAGGGTAGCTGAATGGATAAGAAAACATGACCCACGTATATGTTGTCTTCAAGAGACCCACCTCAGAACAAAAGATCAAGACAGATTGAAAGTGAAGGGATGGAAAAATATAAATTAAGCATATGGACATGAAAAAAGGTTGGAGTAGCAAGACTTATTTCAGACAAAATAGATTTTATGATGGAGGCCATAAAAAGAGATAAAGAAGGACATTTCATAATATTTAAGGGAGCAATCAATCAAGAAGATATAACTCTGGTAAACTTATATGAACCCAATGTAGGAGCTCCCAAATATATAAGGAAAAACTTGGAGGACTTCAAGAAGGCTATAGATAGCAACACACTAAGAGTAGGGGATTTCAATACCTCATTATCAACAATGGACAGTTCTTCCAAACAAAATATCACTGAGGATGTTGTGGTATTGAACAACGCTCTAGAGGAAATGGACCTAACTGATATATATAGAATTTTTCACCCCAAAGAAGCAAAATACACATTATTTTCAAAGGCACATAGAACATTCTCAAAGATAGACCTTAGGGTCACAAGACAAGTCTCCACAAACACAAGAAAATTGAAATTATACCAAGCATCTTCTCAAGATCACAGTGGATTGAAATTAGAAACCACCCTCAAGGAAAAACCAAAACAAAAACACACTAACTCATGGAAACTGAATAACATGTTTTTAAGTAATGAATGGGTTAACAATGACATCAAAGATGAAATCAAAAAGTTTTTTGGAAACAAATGACAATGAATACACAACAGCCCAAAACCTATGGGACACAACAAAGGCAGACCTCAGAGGGAAATTCATAGCAATACAGGCCTATCTAAAAAGGATAGAAGAAACTTACACAAACAAGCTAACCATGAAGCTGCAAGAACTAGGGGAACAACAACAAACAAAGCCCAGAGTAAGTAGAAGAAAGAAAACCATCAAGATCAGAGCAGAATTAAATAACTTAGGGACTAAAACTACAATTCGAAGAATCTATAAGTCCAGGAGCTGGTTCTTTGAAAAAATAAACAAAATGGACAAGCCTTTAATTAGACTCATCAAGAAAAAGAGATAGAGGACCCCCATAAACAGAATCAGAAACCACAGAGGATAAGTCACAACTATTACTTCAGAAATACAAAGGATTGTAAGAAATTACTACAAACAAATATATGACAAAAAATATGACAATCTGGGTGAAATGGACAAATTTTTGGACATGTATAATCTACCAAAACTAAATCCAGAAGAAGCAGAAGGCCTCAATAGGCCAATAACAGCTAGTGAAATTGAAGAAGTAAAAATCTCCAAAAGCACAAGGCTTCTGAACTAAATGGCTACACAGGTGATTTCTACAAAACTTTTAGAGAAGAACTAACTCCTATACTTCTCAATCTATTCCAAAAAATCCAAGAAGAGGGAAGACTCCCAAACTCTTCCTATGAGGCCAATATTATTTTAATCTCAAAACCAGGTCAAGACATAACTAACAAAGAAAACTATAGGGCAGTATCTCTGATGAACATAAATGCTAAGATTCTCAACAAAATATTGGCCAACTGGATCCATTATAAAGATCATACACCATGATCATGATCATACACCATGGGTTTCATCCCAAGGATGCAAAGATGGTACAACATTCATAAATCAATAAATGTAATACACCACATCAAAAAATGAAAGGCAAAAACCATATGATCATATCAATAGATGCTGAAAAAGCATTTGATAAATTGCAGCAACCATTTATGATAAGAACACTCAGCAAAATGGGAATAGAGGGAGCATACCTCATCATAATAAAACCCATATATGAGAAACCTGAAGCCAACATCATACTAAATGGGCAAAAATTAAGGCTTTCCTTTTAAGATCAGGAACAATACAAGGCTGTCCACTTTCTCCACTTCTGTTCAACATCATTTTAGAAGTTCTACCCATAGGTATCAGATAAGAGAAAGAAATAAAAGGTATCAAAATTGGAAAGGAGAAAGTCAAACTGTCATTATTTGCAGATGATATGATAGTGTATATACAAAACCTCATAGACTCCCCAAAAACTTACACAACCTAATAAGCAAATTGAGCAAAATAGCTGGATATGAAGTCAATATCCAGAAATCAAAAGCATTTTTGTATACCAATAATATAACATCAGAAATAGAAGCTAGAAAACAAATTCTGTTTACCATAGCAACAAAAAAAGAAAGCATTTAGGAATCAACTTAACCAAAGAGATAAGAGACCTGTACTCAGAAAACTACACAACACTGAAGAAAGAAATTAAGGAAGATACAAATAAATGGAAGCATATACCATGTTCATGTATAGAAATAATTAATATCATTAAAATGTCCATACTACCCAAAGCAATCTATAGATTCAATGCAATCCCAATTAAAATACCAATGACAGACTTCACAGAAATAGAAAAATACTTCAAAAATTTATATGGAGCCAAAAATGCCCATGAATAGCCACAGCAATCTTGAGAAAGAAGAACAAGGTAGGAGGACTCACAATACCGGACATCAAGCTATACTACAAGGCGATTACAATCAAAACAGTCTGTTACTGGCATAAGAATACATATAGATCAATGGAACAAAATAGAGAACCCAGAAATAAACCCAGGACTCTATGGTCAATTAATATTTGACAAAGGGGGAAAGAACATAAAATGGAGTAAAAACAGTCTCCTTCAACAAATGGTGTTGGAGAATTGGATAGCAACATGAAAAAAATAAAATAAAACTAGACCACCAACTTACACCGCACACCAGAATAAACTCAAAATGGATAAAGGACTTAAACATAAGCAGTGCCACCATAAAGGTCCTGGAGAAAAATATAGACAGTAAAATTTTAGATATTCTATGCAGAAATATGTTTACTGATACTTCACTAAGGGCAAAGGAAATCAAAGAACAAAGCAACAAATGGGACTATAGCAAATTGAAAAGTGTCTGTTCAGCTAAAAAAGCACCAGCAAAATTAAAAAGGAACCAACTGTATAGGAAAACATATTTGCCAATGATACTTCAGACAAGGGTTTCATCTCCAAAATATATAAAGAACTTATGTGACTCAACATCAGGGAGACAGACATCCCAATTAAAAAATGGGCAAAGGATCTGAACTGACACCTCTCTGAGGAAGATATACAAGGGCCCAAAGGCATATCTAGCCATCAACATCATTAGCCATCAGAGAGATGCAAATTAAAACCACAATAAGATACCACAACACACCTGTCAGAATGGCAATCATCAGCAAATCAACAAATAGCAAGTGTTGTTGAGGATATGGGGAAAGAGAAACCCTAGTGCACTATTGGTGGGAATGCAGGCTGGTGCATCCACTATGGAAAACAGTATGGGGTTTCCTTCAAAAATTAAAAATGGAACTGCCTTTTGACCCAGCAATTCCACTACTAGGATTATACCCAAAGAACCCTGAAGATCCAATTCATAAGAACCTATGTACCCCTTTGTTCACAGCAGCTATTGACAATAGTCAAGTGCTGAAAACAGTCTAAGTGCCCATCAGTGGATGATTGGATCAAAAATCTTTGGTACATTTACACAATTGAATACTACACAGCAGAAAGAAAGAAGGAACTCCTAACCTTTGCAACAACATGGATGGAAATGGAGAGTATTATGCTTAGTGAAATAAGCCAGTTAGTGAAAGACAAATACCATATGATCTCACCCATTATAGGACAATAATGAACAAAACAAACAACAAGCAAAACAAAACCAGATACATGAATACAATGAATAGACCTTCAGTGGGCAGGGGGGAGGGGGAGGGGGCAGTGGGAAGGGGCAAAGAAGGGGAGCAGTTTAGTCAAGGAACTAGTATGGAAGAACCATGGACATGGACAACAAGTGGGATTGACTTTGGTGGTGAGTGTGTGGGTGGTGAAGGGGACAGGGAAAGAAAAAGGGGATGGATGTAATACAACAACAATAAAATAAAATTTAAAAAGTAAAAAAATTTAATTAAAAAAAAATTCTCTCTTTATCTTCCACCTTGACATTTTAATTATGCTGTATCTTGGTGTGGTCCTCTTTGCTTCTTACTTGTTTGGGACTCTCTGGGCTTCTAGGAATTCTTTGTCTATTTCCATCACCAAATTAGGGAAGTTTTCTTTCATTATTTTTTCAGATAAATTTTCAATTTCTTGCTCTTCCTCTTCTGGCACCCCTATGATTCAAATGTTGGTATGTTTAAAGTTGTCCCAGAGTTCCCCAATCTCTCCTCATTTAAAAAAGTTTTTTCTTGTTTCTTATTTCTGTTTCAGGCGAATGTGTATTTATAAATTTTCAATTTCTTACTTTTCCTCTTTTGGCACCTCTATGATTCAAATGTTGGTATCTTTAAAGTTTTCCCAGAGATTCCTAATCTCTTTTCATTAAAAAAAAAAAAAAAAAAAAAAATCTCGTTTTTTCTTTCTGTTCCAGATGAATGTGTATTTCTTCCTTTTGTTCCAAATTGTTTATTTTAATCCAGGCTTTCTGCCCATCCCTTTTGGTTTCCTGTATTTTTATTTCACTTTGTATAACCTTAACTTCTTCATTTATTTTGTGGCTATACTTAATCATTTCTCTGAGCATCCTGACCACCTGTGTCTTGAAGTCTGTATCTGATAGTTTGGCTATCCCCATTTTGTTTAACTCTTTCTCTGGGATTTTGTTATGTTCTTTCACTTGGGCCATATTTCTTTGCCTTTTCAACTTGGAGTCTCTCTGAATGTGCTTCTGTATATTAGGTAGAACTGCTTTGACTCCATGTCTATACAGTGTGGCTTAATGTAGTAGATGTTCTGTTGGGTTCCGTGGCATAGCTTCTCCTATCCCGCAAGCTGGGTGCTCAGGGTGCACCTCTTGTGTGGCTGAGTACACCCTCCTTTTATATTTGAACCTTAGTTGCTGTTGGCAGATCAATGGGAAGGATTTACCCAGTCCAGTCAGCTGCAAGGACTGGCTATGACCACTGACCACCACCGTCCACCCTCCACAAAGGATCAGCTGTGTAGGAGCAGGGTGGCAGTGCTCTAATTGTGGTCTGTAGTTGTTTTCTGGGCATGCTGGCCCTGGGATTTCCTGGGTGGTGCTGGCCAAGGTCAGCCCCCACTTGTATTTTGCACAGGGCACCCTGCCTGAGCTATAAAGCAATCTGAGATGGCTCCTAGTTATGCTGGCTTGGAGATTCCCAGGTAAAGGGAAGCTGTGGATCTAAGCTGTCTGCTGGGAGTGCCAGTCCTGCAGCTCACTGAGTCCAGCTGTTGCTTATTTGAGAAGATTTAAAAAGTTGTAAAACAGGAGCCCAAGACCAGCCATTCATATGGAAAAGCAGCTTTTGGACCCGTAAATTGGGTGGTGTAGAGCCTCTGGGGATCTCCAAGGTGTGTCAAACAGTGTTAGTCAGACTGTTGAAGCCTTAGATATGGCACCAAATTGCCAGCTCTGTTTGGGGCAGATTTAAAAAGAAGACAATGGTTTCTGCTTATCTTGATGCCAGACACTTCAGTTTCTCCCTGAATACTACTGGTGATGCCTTTGAAACTGATGCTGAAGCTCAGCAGGAGTGAATGAGTAGGTGAGCCTGTTGGTAGGTTCTTTAAGATAAACTGCTTGGGATTCCAGATGTTTCTTCCACTGACTCAATTCTCACTGGATTTTGCAGCCAGAAATTGTGGGGACTTAGCCTCCTAGCACTGAAAGCATGGTCTGGGGGGCCTGGATAGGGCTGAGATTCTTCATTCCCTAAATATCCCTCCCGAATTTTTACCCACCGTATGTGGGTGTAGAACTAACCCATTCTACATCTGTGCCCCCCCTACCCATCACTATAGATGTGGCTTCTTTAATTCTGTAGATGTCAGACTTTCATTCAACTCAATTTCTGATGGTTCTGCGTGGTTCTATATTTTAGTTGTAATTTTTATGTGGTTGTACAAAGAGGTAAACCACATCTGCCTACATTGATTGCCATCTTCTATGTAAACATTTTTAACCTCTCCTCCTTTTGCTTACCTTGGCTTTATATTTATTTTCTAAATTGTTAAATTACTTTAAAAATTAAATTGTTTAAACTTAAAAACCTTATTTTTTCATTTCACAACTTTAAGTTCATTTAGAAAGTATAATTGGGTTTATCAACATAGTTTGACAATCTATTTTTTATTTTTTATATAATTTTTAATTTTTAAAAATAATTTTTTAAGTTTTATTTATTTTTATTTTTAGAGAGAGGGGAAAGGAAAGAGGCAGAGAGGGAGAGAAACATCAATGCATGGTTACTTTTCACCTGCCTCCAGCCACAGACCTGGTTGGAGACCTGACTGGAGACTTGGCTGGAGACCTGGCTTGCAACCTGGTTATGTGTCCTGGCTGGGAATCAAACCAGGGACCTTTAGGTTTGAAGGCTGGCACCTTTCCACTGAGCCACCAGCCAGGGCTATTTTTTAAAGATTTTATTTATTATTTTCAGAGAGAGGGGAAGGGACAGAGGCAGAGAGGAATAGAAATATCAATGTATGGTTACCTTTACCTGCCTTCAGCTATGGACCTGGCTGGAGACCTAGCTTGTAACCTGGTTATGTGCCCTGGCTGGGAATTGAACCAGCAACTTTTGGGTTTGCAAGCTGGTGCCTTATCCATTGTACCACCAGCCAGGGCAATGATCTCTTATTTTTAATAATCTGATTCCTTCATATGTATCATCACATTTTATATTCATTTGTGTTTCTATCATTTTATATGAGTCTCTTTTTAAACATTTTCTTTCTGTTCTGTTTTTTTTTTTTTTCTAGTTTTTTCCCTTTTTTTTTCAGTTTCTTATGTTTGTGTTTATGTGTGCTATTAGACATCTTACCTATGGTAGCATTATTTTTTTCATATATTTTACAAACATCAAAGTCAACAAAGTACAAATAATTTCAAGTTATTTTTGAAAAGGTACAATTTCAGTATTTTATTTTGCTACTTCTCCTTTACCAGATTTTATGAATTAGAGCCATAAATACTACTAACTTTCTTTGTTTTAAAAAAGGCATTTTTTTAAATTAAAAGGTAATTTTGTTACTCATCTTTATGTGGTTAATTGGTTCAATAGTCAGTCAAACCATTCCAAGCATGACTGCCTCATTCTTCATTTCTTTATTTTGATTTCAGTTTTCATTGGCCACCACCAGAAATACACAAGCCTCTTTAAGCCTTAGGGCTATAGTTTAAGAAAAAAAAGGAATTTTACCTCTCATCCCATCTATATTTTATCTCCCATCACCTCTTGCCCCAGACTAATACTAGAAATGTGTACTCACTTTGGAAAACACCTCAACTCCTCTGGCCATTTCATGGTTGTGACAGACCCTGTATCTATATTTCAGGGCCATTAATCTTCCCTAGGGCTGCAAACGTGATTGGGATTTGCCATTAAGATCTCAATTGACATATTTCTTTTAATTAGAAAAATATTCTCCATTTCCTGTTTCATTGTTGTTCCAGTGTTTCTGTATTTTTTTTTTTTTAAGATTTTATTTCATTATTTTTAGAAAGAGGGGAAGGGAGAGAGGCAGAGAGGGAGAGAGACATCAATGTATGTTTGCGTTTCACCTGCCTCCAGCCATAGAACTGACTGGAGACCTGGTTTGCAACCTGGTTATGTGCCCTGGCTGGGGAATCGAAGCTGTGACCTTTGGGTCCACAGGCCGACGCTTTAACCACTGTGCTACCAGCCAGGGCTTTGTTTCTGTATTTTTTAACTGTACAGTATATTGGTTAAGTTGAATTCTCCATACTTAGCATTTTCACCCTATTATCCTTTATTGGTTTTTGTGCCAGAAAAAAATGAGTTTGCCTTCTTGTTTACCAATATAATTTCCCATAGTACCAGCCTGGTCTACTGTTTTAAATTATTTAGTCACTGTGTTTCTGGTATTTCTTCTTCATTCCTTACCTTTCATAATATCTGATGCTATTAGGTGTTTTTGTGGAGAGTCCCATTCCTCTGTTGTCTGTTTTCTAAAACTATTTCTAACAGGAGATCCACTTTTCCTGTTCCTAAACTGGAGTCAAATCCTTTGGACATAGTATGTGCAATGCTGTGCCAGTGCTCTGGGCTCTTTCTTACTAAATGTTATATCTCCAAAGGGAGATATTTTTGCACATTATTAATCCTTTTGGTCTGAACCTGGACTTAACTTCTTGATCATTTTTGGCTAGGCTCTTTAAGTAGTCTGTGGCAGAACTTGGCACATTTCCTATAAAACTTTAAGAACAGGATGAATAATCATAGATAGATTTCCTTTTTCATATAAAACTAAACAAAACATAATCAGCAATATGTGCTTCTCATAAGAATAAGATTCCTTCAAAGTGGTCTGTTGCAGTGCACATTTCTCTGTGCAGTGTTGGCACAATTACCAATAGACTATGGCATTTACACATTGCTGCATGGTACTAGATCTGCCTGTCAACACTGGCCAAAGGAAATCTATGGGATGGGCCTGCTGCTTAATGCAGGACATTCTCACCTCTAACATCTACCTCTTCAACTCAGATGAGAAAATAGGGGCTAGAGGGGATTGCTCAGATTCAGCTTCCACTATTTTTCAGAAGTGTCAAAGTCATGTATCAGTCTTCTAAGGTGATTGTTTTCATCATCTAATACTATCTTTGATGGCTGGCTTTATGTGTCAACATAATTAGGCCCTGGTGTCCAGTTGTTTGGTCAAACACTGGTTTAAATATTGCTGTAAATGTATTTCTTAGGTGTGGTTAATATTTTTGATCAGTTGACTTTAAGTAAAACAAATTACCCTCTCTAATGTGGATGGATCTCATGTAATCAATTGCAAAAACTTCAAAGACCTGAGGTTCCCAAAGAAGAAGGAACTCTGCTTCCAGACTGCAACATGAAAATGGCAGGACATAGAAATTCTGCCTGAGTCTCCATCCTGCTGGTTTTATTTGAGTATTTCAGATTCAAAAATGCAATATCAACCTGAAATTCTACCATGCAAGACTGCCCTACAGATTTTATACTCACTAGCCCTCACATTTTCAGCAAGTTAAACCCAAATATTTTAAATCTCTCTCTATCCACATACATAAATAGATGTCTGTGCATGTCTGTAAATATCATATTGGCTTTGTTTCTCTGGAGAACAATGATTAATACACAAACAAAACATCTGAAGTTTTTCTGAACAATGGCAATGACTAAATTTCTATGACTTTAAACCTCCTCAAATGACAGTCTATTCTCTGCAGAATATTCTGCATGACCTAATGGAATAAATAAGATGATTTTGAAATGTGCCATGTCTTTAAGCAAGAAGTATAGAGCTTAATGGAGAAAAGCATGATTATATGCACAAGTAAATATTACCAAGACAAAATTGTCAAGGCTACATGAAAAAGGGAAAATGTATATACATTGTGAAAGAATTTTAAAGGGAGGAAAGACTGATCTGGTTGTCAAGAATCAGGGAATTCTTTGTGATGTTAGTATCTGAGTTGGATCTGGAAGAATGTGCAAGATTTTAGTCATATGGAGATGAGGGACATATAATATGGAACAGAGGATGGTTTAAGACAGTGAGAAATGTAAGCTGTTTATAGAAGAATAATTAGAAATGCATTTGGAAAGGTAAATGAAGGCTAGATTGTGCAATGCAAAAACAACACAGTTTTCTGAACAGGAAAGAAAAAGGAGAAAGCTACATAATCAATACCTTTTGAGTGTATCATATGTACTCGGTACTTCTATGTTATTTAATTTTTATTTCTTTAGTGAATATTCATTTGCCAAATATTTATTTTGACCTCTTTCTTTATAAAAAGCAATATTGAAGGCAGTGAGAATATAATAAATTAACAAAGTACCAACAGTCTTGTTTTATAGCCAGAAGTGTCAGTGTCGCAGAGGTTACGTTGTGCATCTAAAGTAGTACCCTACTAGTAAGACATGCCATGCTTTGAACCTGGATCCATCTGACTCTAAAACTGGTTTGTTTGTTTGTTTGTTGTTCTCCACTATGAGACACTATCTCACACCTTGCTGAGAATTGCACTAATGACTAGACATCTCACAGAATGAGACTCATTTTTCCATTTCCTATATTCTCTTCTTATTTTAGGCGCTTATTATTTCCTTTGCCTATTGGGCTGTCCCTCTCAGTGCCTTGTGCAAATATCATTTAATTTTGAACAGTTCCTGGTCCCCAACACCTCAGCCCCTTCTGAACTATAATAACCTAGTCTGGCCACACCATTGACAGAGCTTGATGTTTCATAACTAGTTTCATGCTTATTAGCATAATAGGTGAAATAGTTCCTCCCTTGCCCCACATAAGGTTTTACCTGATGGAAGAGTCACATGTGTACACAAATAGTAACAAAATAATGTGATAATTCTATAGAGTAGAAACAAAGACATGGCCCCTTTAAACCTGCAAGAATACCTCACTAAACAGATAGTCTATAACTATTTTTTAAACCAAGAAGTTAAAACATTCCTGCACTTATTCAAGACAATGTACTTTCTGATAAGTTAGTCTGGAAGTATTAATTTTAAAAATGTGAAAAAATGATATATTTCATTTCTAAAACATGAAAACAGATATTATCTTAAACTTTCCTTGTTGGAAAGCAGGAATGTTCTTTGTACTGTCTCGGCTGTGCTAACACCTTCCCTCTTTAGGGGTCTAAATCGAAGATTAGCATAAATTTGGCCTTCATTCTGTTTGCTTTTTCCATGCCACAAGAAACAGCATTTTCCTGGTATTTCTATTGAAAATAATTTTGACTCATAGTTTTTGGCTCTCTGGCCACAAGGTGCATGCTTGGGGAGGGGTTTGCCTGGGTGCAGAAAGAAAAGGGGCAGCTATGCTGGCTGACAACCAAATCCTAGAGGAGAACTCATTAACACAAGCCACACAGGGTATTTTTCCCGAGCCCCGGAGTGGTCTGGATTTCATCTCAACTAAAAATAGGTAAATACAGGCAAATGTCAAGTCTGCTTGCCTTTAGAATACAGAGACCTTTGGTGGTTTCCGTGTAAAGAATTTTGTTTCTAATGCTTTGGAAATAATTATTGTTCATAAATACATTCAAGAGCCCTCCTTGCATACATTTAATGACTATGTCCATTTATTTCCAAGTATGTCCTTTACAAACTGACTTCCAGGACATTGTTGCCTCCAAGAATTTGGCAGAGAAGAAAGAAGGGTACAGCCAGAAAGACCTTTGTCATCAAACTCTACTTTGTTTATACTCACAATGCAGAGCAAAGCAGATAAAACATAGAAACATAGACAGTTAGCCTTTCCTTCATTATTCAAATGTTCTTCCATGGCTGGAGAAATATACACATCCTCCCCAACCTCTTTTTTAAGCTTTTGGAACATGTTCTCTCTCCTGGGGTGTATTTTCCCTTGGCCTTGATTTGTCCTATAATTTGACAGCCACTTTAAGCCAACAATCCCAAATAGCTTCAAATATTATTTGGTGACAAGTTGTTCCAATTTTGAAAGCT
Source organism: Noctilio leporinus (assembly GCA_004026585.1). Lineage (NCBI taxonomy): Eukaryota > Metazoa > Chordata > Mammalia > Chiroptera > Noctilionidae > Noctilio > Noctilio leporinus. The sequence goes on from PVIW01012649.1 coordinate 21,316, forward strand.
TGAAGAAACCAAAAGCCAAAGTTATAAAAAGATTACATGGTAAGTTAGCATCAGAGCTACAATGTTTATCTGTCTCTAGTACATTATGCCATAACACTGTATCTAAAACATATACATATAAATATGTACATATTCACATGTATTTATATATGCATATATATGTTTTTTCAATATGTATTTAAACAGAGCTGTGTCAAGGCAGTTTCTTTTGTATAGAATAAGTCTAGTATTGAGTCTTATCTTTCTTACTAATTGTTTGCTTTGAGCAAGCCATTTAACCATACATTTTCTATAAACTTTGGATAACCATGCTCAATTAATTCTTATTGTTAGGATAAAATTTAGTATCATATATAAATCACATAGCAGAAAACTAAATTCAAAGCAGGAGCTTAATATTACTATTGTTGCTTTTGTAAATGTCCCAGGTTTTCCCCAGGAGATAACTGTAAAAGGTTATCCCTGTTAAAACAACCTAAGAACATATCTTTCCTGGTATACAGTTTGTATGCCACTTACTGTCAAACAAAAACTGTATTATTTTATTTAATAAGAATGAAGAATCATTTTCTTTGCTAGGTTGGTTTTTTAGTAATGCAGAATCATGATTTAAGTGTTCACAATGGTGAGTTGATTTTAAACAATTATTATGGTAACATCACCTAAGCATGAGTCTTGAGCTGAAGGTTATAAACTCACCATTAGTTTTCAGTAGCAGCACAAGCAGCACTTGGAGATTATCCTTTTTGGCAGCAACCTGTTGGTTGGTCTTAGCTATACACCTGCATCACTCAGGAAGTGTTAGAGCTTTTGCCAGTTTACTATAGAAACAAGGGGTTATGTTTAGCTTTTGACATTTGAGGGGAAAATGTTGGCACAGGTCTTTTCTAGACTTGTGGAATAGTTTGGTAAGGATTGGCCCATTAACAAACAAAAAATATTGGTCAAGAAACAGATACCTCTATGTCCGCTTTGTGTTACAGGTCTGTTTATGAATTTTGCTAACACTCTATATTTTATCTATGCTTTGGAGACCTAACACCCTCCTTGCTCTTGAGGTCATCATTCTCTCTGTATTACTGTACTTTAAATTTAGTGTCTGAGTCCCAAGTTTGTACCTAGAAATCACATACATCTCAAGTTTACTCTGATGGCCTACTACCAGTCAACAGAAAGGGTAAGGCTCAAGACATAACATTTTTTCCTCATTAGTATAATGTATATGCACTACATTTTCACCTTCCCAACTTTTTCTTAGAAGAATAACCTTACAAAGTGCATTAGATATAGTTGAGCAATGGTGCCAGCATTGTAGCTCTTGTTATTTCAGTGAGAAAACATGAGCTTGTAGAGGAATATTTCCAGGAATGGCTAGAAAAAATAATTAATATGCTCTCAGTTTTTAGTTGGCTCAACTGGGTAGTGGCAGTAACTCTTTCTGTTTCTTTGTAATAAATGAATCATTTCCTTTCCAGTCATTTAAAATGTTATAATGAATGGCACCACATAGGCTAACATTTCTTGCCCTACTTTCTTGGTGTTGGGTATGTAATAAACATATTCCTCACAATAATGGAGCCTGGGGGTCTCTTGGTTAAAATGTAATGCCCTTATCATACCTAATATCCACAGTTACATGTGTTATCTCATGATTGCATTTGCTGGGCACATGGTGAGAATAAGGGGTGGTAGTGATATTGTAAAAACTGTAGCATCTGCTTAGTTGATTATTTTTTCACTTTATAGCATTTACCATGTCATTCTCCACAATCAGCAAAAGCAACAAGACATCTAAAGAACATCAAGAATAGGGGTCTGATTAGTTTTTGGATGGCACAAGTCCATGTGGGAATCTTGGAGGCCATTCTTAAAGACTGCCTACCACAAGCTACAAGGTGGAACTTTCTTCAGTGTCCAACCAGTTGTCAGTCATCTAACTTAGACTCTAACGACACCTTAGAATTCATGTACTATCTTAAGATATTCTGCTTCTTTAATGTAGTACAGACAGGAGATTTAAATAAAATATTTCTTCAACCTGGCTGGTGTGGCTCAGTGGATTGAGCACAAGTCTGAGAACAAACAACTCACTGACTCAATTCCCAGTCAGGTCACATAATGGAGTTGCAGGCCAGGTACCCAGTTGGGGGTGCAGAAGAGGCAACCACACATTGATTTTCTTACCCCCTCTTTCTCCATCCCTTCCCCTCTCTCTGAACATAAATGAATAATATCTTTTTTTAATATTTTTAAGAATGTCTTCATTAGTTGTCAAATAAAGTGATTTTCTAGGAGATTGAAATGAGAGAGCCTTTTGAACTTGAGTAGTTGTGGAAATTTTCATGGTTGCAATAAGATATTAAGCAAACACTTCTGACCTCACATTTGTCTACTGATTAGCAAAGTACCCTGCTTAATTTTTGCAACATGTAAGAGTCTTTCACATACAATTAGTATATAATTATTACATATTATTACAATTAAACAACAAAGAGTATATCCTTCTAGATGTGACAAAGTTATTATAGTTAAAGCAAAGGCTCTCAACTGGGGTGATATTTGTTCACTACTCTGCACCCCTCCCCAGCCTGAGGCATTTGGCAACATCTGAAGATATTTTTAGTTGTTACAACTGGGAGGAGTGATGGTTCAGTCATTCAGAGGGTAGAGGCCAGGAATGCTGCTAAACATCATACATTGTCACCAAACACCCCACTCCCCAACAAAGAATTTCTCAGCTCAAATGGCAACAGTGCTAATATTGAGAAACCCTGAGTTGGAGGTCATATAAAACAGGGAAGTAGTGGGAGAGGATTTACTTTATAAAGCTATTGTATCCACTTGCAACTTTACTGTCTCAGTAAGATTAATGATCACCATATTTATTGGGTTTCTATCATTTGTTCAACAAGATATTTTAGTGAACCTTCAGTGTTTCAGACATTTGTCATATAATTATGGGCAAACACAGATTGTGTCATTGTTGACAGGAGTTTAAGTCTGGCAGATGAGTCAGATCAAATTATGATACTAATGAATATACAACTGCAAACTGGAACCTGCAAAGAAATGGAATTTGATTCTGAGAAGACTTAACGTAGGAAACTGACAAGTCTATGATGCTAAAGAGGACTCCCTGTGGAAATGGTTTTTAAGTTGATACCTAAAACTGAGTTGAGCATGGGAGGAAAATCCCATCTGCAGTGCCTGGTGGCTAGAACATAGGAAGATGGGGGTGTATCTCCAAAGATAGTAGGGAAAAGCACAGACTAAGCAGTCCTATGCCTGTCTTTGTTAGAACAAAAAGGACAAGCCACTGATGGTTTTTATGCAGAATCAGGTTTAAGATGGTTGACAGGTGGGATTGTTAACCCTCAAGAAAGAGTGGTGGCACAGTGGATAAGGCACTGACTTTTGAACCCAAAGGTTGCTGGTTCAATCCCAGCCAGGGCACATAGCCAGGTTGCAAGCCACATATCTATCCAGGTCCGTAGCTAGAGGCAGGTGAAAGACAACTATACATTTAAGTCTCTCTCCCTCTCTGCCTCTCTCCTTTCCCCTCTCTCTAAAAAAAACAATAAATAAAATACTTTTTTAATAAGACTAGTGGAATGCTGTAATGATCTGTTGTAGTCCTTTCCTATTGAATATTTATCAATAACCTGGATGAAAATATAGGAGATGTGCAAAAATATTAATATGTGGCACAAGATTAAAAGTAAACCCTACTATCATAGGCAATGAGATACTTAGAACCCATAATTATCTCATCAAATCAGATTATTAAGGTAAAATTAAGTAGATGAAACCTACAGAGATACATGTAAAAGCCTCAATTTGGTCTTTTAAATAGCCAAGTTTAGAGACCCAGTGGTAGAACTGGCTTTGATAGCAGTTCACATGAAAATGTGTAAGTGTTTTAGCTTACTATGGGTCATCATTATATTAGGGTTACATGGATGAGTCAACATACACTCAGGTTAAATTAATTAAATAAATATCTTCTGTGTTTGGCAGTCCATGTGGAGATATTGTAGTCTTGTTTGAGTACCATACCAAAAGCATGACCTTTAGAAACTCCAATGCAACTAGAGCAAGACAAACTATATGATGAAGAAACCAAAAAGAAAATGATTCCATGAACTGGACAGCATAATAAAATCTTACAGATAAGAATTGAAAAAGATCAGATTATATTATCTAGCCATGTGAAAAATTCCCCATCATTTGAAATTTTAGGCAGAGGCTATAAGATTATTTTCTAGAGCATTCTGAAGCAGACCTCTCAATTGGAACACGGCTTGAACTAAGTAGATGAGTTTGGCATTTTCTTCCAATTCTAGCAATCATTTAAGTCTATTAGCATGAATCCCCCTGTTCAATTGTTTTTGTGGATGCTAAATATCTGATCCCTCCTTCTACACATGGTAAATGCCTCACTTTCTAAGAATTGGTGGGAGACAGAGTCTTCCTCCCTCTAGAGAAACTGAAAATGCCAAATCCTTGTTTTCACAATTTCTCTTGCATGGGATAGAATTCATAATCTTCCATCAGTGAGTTGGTCAGAGGTACTTGCTCTGGACTTTGTGCAATGAACTGTCAAAGTAAAAGAAGAATCTCTATGGGGAGCAGGTAGACCCATTAGATCAGAAACCATGAAGAGTGGGCAATGGTGGCAGTTCAGCCCTGAGTAGTGGTGGCAGCCTGGTCTCAGTTGCAGCCTCCTGTATGATCCTGGCCACAGCCCAACCTCACATGTCCCTGCCTATTGTCCAAGCCAGGTCCTGAGCTTCCCCTAAGATTCTTTGGTTTTCCCAACATTATTTTCATAAATACATTTTTAACTTAAGTCACTCAGATTTTTTTTTCCCTCGCAATGGTAAACCCTGACTGATACAATCTCAAATGTGTAAAATTCACTTTTCTATGAGGCACTGAAAGACAATAAATGCCAAATTCCAAACTGAATGCTCCCAAGGCCTCTTTCCTGGCTCTGGGAACCTTAAGCCTGGTCAAGAATATAGAAATAAAATGAAGCAAGGAAGGGTTTGGTGAAGATATCAAGATACTATTGAAAATATTTACAGTCAATCCTTATTAATCATGGGTATTTATTATTCAGGTATTTATAAACTTGCCTCACAAAAATTTGTTTGTAACCCCAAAATCAAAACTAGCTGCACTGTTATGGTCATTCCTGGGTATGCACAAAGCAGCAAGAAATCTGGGTTAACATTTTTGCAGCTCCAGTGGATGTCAAAAAGCAGCTCTCATGCTGTAAACAAATGGCCTTTTCATATTTAGTGCTACATTTTTCTTATTTTTGTGCTTTTTGTTGGAGATTTCACTTTTAAGATGGCCCAAAGCATAGTGCTCAGGTGCTGTCTAGTGTTTTAGGTGCAGGAAACTGTGTTGTGCCTGGTGAAGAAAATTTGTGTTAAATAGGCTTCTGTTCTGTCATGAGTTACACTTCTGTTGGTCATGAGGTCAATGTTAATGAATCAACTACATACATTAAATGAGAGGTCTTCCAATAGAAACACAGATAAAACAAGGTTATATATTGATGAGTTGATGAATTTTTGTGATCAGAAGTGCAGGGACCTAATCTGTATCATGGTGACTTTATAAATCTGCCACAGATAGTGAGAATTTACTTCATTTAAGAACATTTTCTCTATTGTGAGTCCTTGTCACATTGGATAAATAAAAGGGGGAAGCAAGTTTCTTTTCTCATCTCAAGCCTTAGCAGGAGGCTCTCAGAGACTGAGAGTTTGCTATGTGTTACCTAATTTTGGAAGCATGATGAAGTGATGTCTGATGCCAGGATGTCTATGTAGAAAACAGGGAGGGATCACTGATAACTTCAGCTGTACATGGGTGGTGGGCCACACAGGAGAGGTATTGCCAGAACATAGCTGCCCTAGGTCCTGTTGAATAAGACTAGCTACAGGGGTCAAAGGCTTCAGTAAGAAAAGGTTGGGCCTGTGCTGCCAAGTAAATAGGAGTGGTGGAGATCTGCCTATCACCTCCCAGAATAAGAAACTGTGGGAGAGAGAGGGAAGATGGCAACAGAGTAGAGAGCAGTGCTGATGGTGTCTCGAGTACCAAAGCAGCTAGAGGACAGGATAGGGAGCTTGAGACGTCTTCAGGACCCTAGGAATTGGAGCGGGCAACATTTGGACACAGGGGAGCACAGCCCAGAGGCAGAGGAGGCCAGCAGGATAGTAGGTGAGGTGTTCCCAACCTATCGGCCGGCAGGCCGAGGTTGGCTCTGGGCAGGGGCGGCTCTGCCCAGAGGGGCGCGTTTGACTGGGGCCAGCTCCGGGCTCGCTGGTGACTAGAAGTCTCAACAGTGAAGTGCGGGCAGTGAGGGCAAACGCCATAGGGAACACGGAGTTGAACTCTTGCAGGGGAAGGACTGTGTGAGAGACTCACTCCGGCAACAGGGAGAGGAGGCTCCGCTCGGGGCTCGAGGTGGAGGAGAAGAGTACTGCGGGAAGCCTGAGCTTGGGAGCGGGAAGTGCACCAGCGGGGTGGCTAGAGGGCCGAAAACGGTGCTGCTGGGCGACCCGGGAAACAGCAGCTGGAAGCCCCTGCAAGGGGGGAGGCCCAGCCCCGCGTGACCACACAGGCCCCCAGGCTCCCCGGGAAACCCCATACGGTGAGCCGGCGAGCAGGAACTAGTGGCGGGGGTAACTGACCCACCATTGCTGGAGACAAAGGCTGCACCACCCAAGCCTGGGAGAGGCTCATCACAGAGGCCACATAAAGGACTCCTAGGAAACCTGGTTGGCTTGGAGAAATGGTGCCCACCCCAGAAGGGCGGGACAGTGTAGGCGGACCCTGGAGAGTGTTGACTGACAGGCCCCGCCTCCTCCTGGAACTGCAGGGGCGGGGCCAGTCATCACAGGGACCAGCAAAGTTGCGGGCTGCCCTGCAGGGGTGCTGGGTGTGCATCCTGGGAAGGAACCTCCGCCAGGAGTGGGAGGGGGCTCCCTGTGGGCTCCAGAACACCGGCAGCCCTAAAACCCAGCCAGGCTGTCTGCCCAGCCTCCCTGGGGGCAGACACTCAGAATCAGCCCTACTGCGACAATCAGAGGCCCTGCCACGTGCCAAGACTGGCTAGAATATAGACTAAAGACTGTAAAGTCCTGACCAAGAAAAAGAGGCAGCCTCAGGAAAGGGATTGCTGCCAATCTCAAGCACCTCAATTATACTGAGAGCAATATGAACTATTAAGCCCCAACATATCCTTTGCAAAAGTTACTCCTCACATATTCTTAATTCCCCCCATACCTCAATCCACCTAAATACCCAAGACCCTCCCCTACTCTCGAATTAAAGTCTATTCACTCTGTGGCTATAACGCATTCCCAGCCCTCAATCTAAGTATTCCTCCCTTCCCCAGCCTTTCTAAACCCATTCTTTATTCTTTTCTTCCTTCCTCTTTTTTTTTTTTTTTTTTTTTTAATTTTTCTTTTCCTTTTCTTCCTGGTAAAGCCTACAGGTTCTGGCTCCACCTAGACCAATCAGAAATCATAAAGGGGGAACACACAGCTAAAACCTTTCTTTATTAATATTGATTTCTCTTTGTCTTGTGACTTTCACCCCCCCCATCCTTTTCTTTCTTTCTTTCTTTCTTTCTTTCTTTCTTTCTTTCTTTCTTTATTTCTCCTTTCTTTTCTCCCTGATAAAACCCACTGGTCCTAGCTCCACCTGGACCAAACAGAGACCATAAAGGGTGAACAGAAACCTAAACCTTTTCTTTATTAATACTGATTTCTCTTTCTCTTGGGACTTTCTCCCGTTTTTTCTTTCTTTCTTTTTTTTTTCTTCTTTTCCTCTGCTAAAAGCCCTCAGGTCCAGGCTCCATCTGGACCAGTCAGGGATTATAAAGGGTGAACAGCCATCTAAACCCTTTCTTCTTATTATTATTATCATGTTTATTTCTTTTTTTGGTTTTGCAAATTTTTTTTTGCTTGTTTGTTTGTTTGTTTGTTTGGTTTGGTATTTTGGTTTTGTTTTTGTTTTTTTCGTATGTTTTTGTATTTTGTTTTTTGTTTTTGTTTTTGTTTTTGTTTCTGCTAAAAGCCCACAGGCCCAGAATAAAACCAGACAGCCCAAATAAAGGACACACCAAGAACAGCAAGTGGAGAAAATCTGGGAGACAGCAACATTGAACTCCACAAATCTCCTATCACAGAAGGGTGCTCAACGAAGGCAAGGAAGCAAAGAAGGTTAACCCAAGGAAAGAACAAAAATAAATAAATAAATAAATAAAGAGCAAGCAAGAACAGACACCCAAAATGGGGAAAAATAGAATCAGTCCTTCACCAAAAGGAAAGGAAGAATCCCCAGAAAGAACACAAAATGAAACAGAGGCACCTGGAATATCAGATAAGGAATTCAAAAGAATGATGATAGAGAAGCTCAGTGAGCTCAGCCACATCAAAGAAAACTATAAACAACTCCAGGAGAACTACAAACAACTCCAGGGAAATTACAAAGAACTCTAGGGAAGTTACAAGGAACTTACTGAGAACTACAACAGCATGAAAAAGGACATAGAAACTATCAATAAGTGCCAGGAGGAAATGAAGAATACAATTTCTGAATTGAAGAATACATTAGAAGGAATCAACAGTAGGCTAGAGGAAGCAGAGGACCAGATCAGCGAGTTGGAGGATCATGTAGACAAATACTCCAAGACAGTACAAGACAATAAAAACAGGCTGAACAAGACTGAAGAGGGGTTAAGAGAGCTGCAGGACAACATGAAACGTAACAACATCTGTATCATAGGGATACCAGAAGGAGAAGAGAAACAAGGAAAGGAAAACCTGTTTTCCTGTTCAAAAAAGGCATGATAGAAAATTTCCCTAACATGACGAGTGAAAACATTAATCCAGTTCAGGAAGCACAGCGGGTCCCAATGAGGATCAACCCAAACAGACCAACACCAAGACACATTATTATTAAAATGGCTAATTTCAAAGACAAAGGGAGAATCCTAAAAGCATCAAGAGAGAAAAGACAAATAACATACAAAGGGGCTCCAATAAGGCTATCAAATGATTATTCAACACAAACAATTCAAGCCAGAAGGGAATGGCAAAAAGTATTTCAAGTCATGGTAAACAAAGGCCTGCAACCAAGAATACTCTACCCAGCAAGGCTCTCATTCAAGATAGAAGGAGAAATAAGGAGCTTCCCAGAAAAAAAAATACTGAAAGAATACATCTCTACCAAACCAGCATCACAAGAAATGCTAAAGGGTCTGCTCTAAAATTAAGTAAACAAATAAAATGAAGAAACAGAGAAAGCCAAAGAGGAATACAGACACAAAGGGAGAAAATGGCAATGAATAAGTATCAATCAATAATCACCTTAAATGTAAATGGATTAAATGGACCAATCAAAAGACATAAGGTAGCCGAATGGATAAGACAACATGACCCACATATATGCTGTCATCAAGAGATCCACCTCAGAACAAAAGATTGACACAGATTGAGAGTGAAGGGATGGAAAACTATATATCAAGCAAATGGACATGAAAAAAAAAAGCTGGAGTAGCAATACTGATTTCAGATAAAATAGATTTTACAATGAAGGACATAAAAAGGGACAAAGATGGACATTTCATAATACTTAAGGGAACAATCCATCAAGAAGAAATAACTCTGATAAACATATACACA
>PVIW01012650.1:0-31011 GCA_004026585.1 Noctilio leporinus
GGGACAGAGGGGAGCAAAAAGGGGATGGATGTAATACAACAACAATAAAATTAAAAAACAAAACAAAAAAACAATCCTGTCTTTAGTTCACTTGAACTCTTTGTATTTATGGGTCAGTATAAATTTTGCTTATTTTAGTCATAATTACTTTGTAATGTTCTATGTATCTACATGTATCTAGTAAGTGTATGATTTGTCAGAATCAACTTTGTAATATTTGTTTATGTGATGATTTTGATAATATTCAATGGCTCCCCCATTAAAACATAAACTGGTATGATGTCCAATTTTTCACCGTTATATTTCAAGCCAGGTGTACAATTTAGATGCTGAGTGAACACTTGTTGAATGAATGAATAAATGAATGAGTGAATAAATAATTTATATGTTATCTGCCAAATGGGAAAATGAGAAAACTTTAAATTTTGTGGTTGTTTTAAGAATGATGAATAAAATGCTTAGAATAAAAATTTAGCTTTAAACTGTAAAAATCTTATCTTTAATTGCACACTCATAGTTTTTTAAGTTATGTACTAGGCATTGTGGTTTCATAGAAGGAGCCCTGGAGAATGGGGCTCCACCTCAGCACTGCTGTTTTGGGTGCTTTATAATAAACCATTAGCTCACAGGACCACAGTTTCTCCCCTTGTACATCAACAGTATTGGAGTTAATGAGCCCCTTATTCCCTTCTGCTAATATTTGAATTTTATGAGAACCTATAAACCATATCAGATCAAGAGAATATCTGTGTGCTATAATTTCTCAGACTCAACAGTAAATACACTTTGCTCCTAGGCTGTACTGCCATATTCAGATGAAAAGGAAAGGGGACTCAGGGCCTTGTGTATAACTGAGATGCCTGCTATTGACTTTTGTTTTTGGATGTGTTTCTTCCCTTAATCCGCATCCATTGACATAGAGGGCAGGACTCATCCATGTCCCATGTTGTGTTGTCATGCACAGCTGGTCCTGGTTTAGCCACTCGTCAGACACATCCAGGTTTTTCTAGGGGGCCTAGTGGTGCTGTCATGTTGGAACTAGCTTGCTGACCTCCTTACCTTATCTGTACAGTTAGAAGAAGTGAGTGAGTGAGGATGGAAGTTGTTTAGGAGTTAGAACACTGTCTTGCAGGAAATATCTGTTCAATAAGATACTCCATAAAAATGTTTACCATTGTCAATAAAGCATGGGAAGCACTTCCCAATAAAGAAAGAAATCCACAATGTACTCTGCATATTTGATTGAGTATTAGTACAATAAGCAAACCTCTTAAAGTTTATTTAATTCTGTTTCCTATACATAGTTCATCACACAAGCCTCCTTCTTTCCTCATCACCCTTATTCACAGGGCATAAAACTTCCTGTCACATATTTATCAGAGACACTGAGATCTTGAAGGAAGGCCAATGGCCAATGCCAGGCCAGGGCTAATTTGCCAAGATGACACAGTTTGCTTAAAATGTACTCTTTACTTTCTGAACCTGTCTTATCTTCCAGGGCCTTTTCTGTTGCTGTTTCAGCAGCACCAGATTCTGCTCCCTAGTGGCTCATTTAGCCCAAATGAAGGCTGACTTAGGAGCTGCCCATGTTAACTCATGCTGAAGCCACAGGTTTGAGTAGGGGCTTTAATTATTCTCCAGATGGACAGAATGCAGCATCAAGGCTTCAAGAGAAATTTTAGTACCCATTTGTGAAAAATGCTACTGAAGAAAAGAAAGATAATATTAAGCCAAAAACATGTAAGAACCTTTATCTGAATATGATATATTTTAGAATCAAGGACAAATTATTAGGGAATAATTTGGCATTTTCAAAAGGATATAAGCCATTATTTCTCTGACACATAATAAAAGTATCATTAAGGAGAAAATGAGGTAAAGGAAAACACAGCAGTTAAGATTGAAAAAGGAGATGGAAGAATATAGCAATGAAACTAATATTTTAACAGCAGTTGAAAAATAATAAGAGTAACCCTGCAGAAAATAATCATATAAGTGACACAGGAAGCAAATTGTAGACGATCCCCCAAAATATAGAGGAAAATGGGGGAAATCCAATTAGCAAAATAAGAGATACCAAGGATAGAGAATATAAATCAGCATACAGATAATTATTAGTCTTGAAGTAGAAAATAAAACAATTTAACTACAAACAATAATCAAAGACATAGTAGAAGAAAACTTTCCTAAGATGAAAAATGACTTGTGTATACATAGTAAAAGATTTACTGCACAACCCTGGCTGATGGCTAAGTGGATAGGCACCAGCCTGTGAACCCAAAGGTCACCTATTCAATTCCCCAGTCAAGGCACATAACCAGGTTGCAAGCCGGGTACGTTGCTTGGGGCAGGTGAAAGGCAACCATGCATTGATGCTTCTTTCCCTTTCCTCCTCCCTCCCTGCCCTTTTCTCTAAAATAATGAATAAAATCCTTTAAAAAATAAGATTTACTGAACAGTAAAAATGCATATGCTTTACTTTTTTAAACCTAGGAAAAAAGGAATAGTCAAAATAATAATATATAGTCCAACCAGAGTTATAACCATTGTTAACATTTTGGTATAGCCTTGTGTCCTTTGTTCTTTTTGTCATTTATATGGCTACATTAGTATTTTGAAAAGAATGTTTGAAAATTCTATTCTGTTAAAAGGATAAAAATAAAGGTATTTATTTCTTCTTGTGCCATTATAAAAGAATCAGTGTTTTCTGGAAGCCCAGTATAGTGGTGGCTATGGCATGGGGACTTCATAGGGAGAGATCTTTGAAAGATAAGGGGCCTCAGGGTTGGAGTTTTGGAGTTGTCCCTTCTCACTCTAGGCATTTCCTTCCAAAGGTAAACTTAAAACTTTGGGCTTTTTCTAAGAAAGTAGTGACTCACAACCATTGATCACTTTTGTTTATAAAAAAGAAGAAAAGCGCTACGTATATAATGGATTACTTGACCAGTTTTAGGATGGAACTCTTTGTAGATAACTGTTGGAATGTCAGTATCATATCAAGATTGCACATTTCCTTGGGTGTCTTAAGGACAAGCACTGATAACTCCATATATAGAGTGATTTAGAATCTACTTGTCTTAAGATAGAAAGAAGGACGAAGTGAACTATAAAGACCATTTTCTGTTCTGTTAGCTTGTGTCTCCATGGTGCATTGAAATCACTTTTAGCCACTTATTCTAGTGTTTCATCACCATAATTCACATTGTTGTGTGACATTAACAAGCATGTTGGAAACCAGGGGAAAGGGAACTTAGGTACTAATGAGCACATCAATTACAATAATGTTAAACTTACTGTCATTCCAACCATTGATCTTCACATCTCTCAGCAGTTGATTGCAAATGAACACAAGGAAGAATGAAACTCTTATAGTTCTACCACCCATTAATTACCATTGACTTTCAGATGTGTGCTCTTTGAAGCTTCATGCTGTCCATATTTTAGACATGATTTTGATCAAATGCTATAGTCTAAATTGTATATACTTATTATTTAAAATTCCACGTATTCTTTTCTGATATGAAAAGTAGATACATGTTGTAGACAATTTTTCAAAGTACAAAAATATGATAAATATCTTTTAAAATCATTCAAATTCATATTATTTAAGCATAACATTGTTAGCATTTGGTGTGTATCTTGTAGTCTTAAAAAAATCTTTGTCTTTCCTAATTGTACAAGTTCCATAACATATTGTAAAATCTAAATAAAACAAAATGTATAAAGTGGAAAGTAGAGTCTCTTGCCTTTACATCCTCCACAAAATGACCATGGATAAGAAATTTTGGTCTATCCTTCCTGCATTTTTAAATCATATTTATATATTGAAACATTTTTTAGAAATTGGATTATAATATATATTCTTTTCTCCTGTATTTCTTTCTTTCTTTTTTTTTTTTGCATTTAACAACCTATTATGGCAGTACTATTATTTGTTTTTAAAAGTCTCCAATTATTTGGTATTTAGGTTTCTTCCAATATACTATTACAACTTTTCAAGGAATATCCTTTTAACAAAGTCTTTTCACAATTGCATAAGTATCTCTGTAGAAACAATATGGTCAAAAGGCTCAGAATTTTAAAATATTGAATACACGTGCATTTTAAGTCTTCTAATATATTGGCTTCAGAGGAGATGGTCCAGTCACTAACAATGTATAAAATTGCTTGCTTGGACAATATTGGATAGTTTCAATACCTTTAATGTTAGAAAATCTGATAACTGAAGAATATCAGCACAATAGTCCTCCTTTATCTGGGAGGAATATGTTCCAAGACCTCCAAGAGATACCTGAAACCATGAATAGTATCAAACCTTATATGAGATCTGTCCAGAAAAAGACCAGCCATTGTTAATATAACGAGAACAGTTTGCACAACATCAGTGTAACTGGGCAGCCAAGGAAAGTGAACTGGAATGTGCATTCATGAACAATGATGATTTCACTGTACTAGTCAGTGAAGGCAGTAGATGCTGTTGAGTGAACATGTGTACTGTGTGGCCATCACATTCAAAATAACTGAATGAGTAGAGCAACAAATCCATATTAAATTTGGCATTAAACTTGAATATTCTTCTGTAGAAACTATTCAGATAATTCAGAAGGCAACAGCTATGGGCAACTGGTGATTAGCAGCTTCATCATAACAAAGCACTCACTCATGTGTCATATCTCATGCAGAATTTGTTTGCAAAACATCAAATCACCCAGGTGATTCAACCCCCATACAGTGCAGATTTGGTGCCCTGCTACTTCTGTCTTTTCTCAAAACTAAAATCACCTTCAAAAGGGAAGGGATTTCAGACAATAGATGAGGTTCAGGAAAATATGATGGGGCAGCTGATGGAGACTGGGAGAGCTGTGTGAGGTCCCAAGGTGCCTACTTTGAAGGGGATTGAGGCATCATTGTCCTATATACAATGTTTCTTGTATCTTGTATCTTCTTCAATAAGTGTCTCTATTTTTCTTTTTAATATTTTTTAAAGATTTTATTTATTATTTCTAGAGAGAGAGGAAGGGAGAGAGAAAGAGAAGGAGAGAAACATCAATGTATGGTTGCCTTTTACCTACCTCCAGCCACGGTCCTGGCTGGAGACCTGGCTTGCAACCTGGTAATGTGCCCTGGCTGGAGAATTGAACCAGCGACCTTTGGGTTCGCAGGCTGGTGCCTTACCCACTGTACTATCAGCCAGGGCTATTTTTCATATCACAAAGCTAGATACTTTCTGGACAAACCTCATATATACTTTAATGTCATACGTTATCTATGGCTTTTTAATTTATAAATTAGGTACAATAAGAGATTAACAATAATAACTAATAATAAAATAGAATAATTATAACACTATATTGTAATGAAAGTTATGTGAATGTTGTGTCTTTTTCAAAGTATCTTATGCTGGACTCCTCCTTCTTCTTGTGATTATATGAGATAATTAAAACCTACTTCTGAATCTGAGTGACCATCCTTATTTGCAATAAATGAGTGGCTTGGTGTCACTAATTTCAGAGAATCCCTTGCTGAAGTAGTCTATAAACTCAATGCTTTCTGGTGCAACACTTTGCCATTGATTGGAACACATTTTCTGTTCATATCTTCACTCACAAACTTATGCCTTTTCCATCTTAACTAAGCACTTACCATGTACTATAGCCATAACTTTGTAGTTTGAGATGTGACAGCAAAACTAATGCAAATTTCTTTCTTTATCACAATTTCACAGATAGAATATACATTCTTATCATAGACCTTAGTAACCTCAGCATACAATTATTTTCTTTCCTTATTAAATTGAGACCTTTCACCTTTTCACCTAAAGGAAGCACTTTATGGTTTCTCTTTGGCATATTTGAATGGCCAGCATCACTACTCCTGTGCTTTGGAGCCATTATTAAGTAAATAAACATGACCTGAACACAAGCACTGTGATACCACAACAATTGATCTGATAATCAAAAGGGCTATGTGACTAATGGGAAGGAAATGTATACAGCATGGAGATGTTGGACAAAGAAAGGATTTACATCCTGCCAGAGTACAATGGGGCAGAGTGAGAGTTCATCAAGCTACTCAGAAGGGCCCATAATTTAAAACTTGTAAATAGTTTATTTCTGAAATTTTGCATGTATTAATTTCAGACCATGGTTGACCACCAGTAACTGAAACCCTGGAAAATGAAACCATGTGTGTGTGTGTATGTTGGCTGGGGGGGGGGGGGGCGCATACTGCTATATTGTTTTAATTTGTATTTATTTCATGACTGGCAAGGTTTCATATCTTTTATGATTATGGTTATTTTTTACTTGTTCTCTAATTTGCTATTATTATCATTTCCCAATTTTCTTTTGTACTATTTGTTGTTTTCTAAAAGTATAAAACACTTTATACATTATAAACATCAACCTCAATTAAACAGAAGAATTCTACTTAAGTTCCTAGACAATGAAAATATCAGCATATTGCTTTATGAAGATTTTTTTTTGTAGTGAAAAATAGCAAGTTTTATTTAGTAGTTCCGGTGTAATGTTCCAGATGTGTAAATAGTTTAACTGTTAATAAATGGCATAACAAATTCATACCAGCTATCTTTTCAAACAATAAAAAAAACCTCAAGAATTGTGAGTTGGGCAACATGGCGTGAGAAAACACATATCCCAGAAAAACACATTTCCAAGAATGAAGGTAATTTTTGAAGAAAGCTCCATAGAGCCAACTTTCCCCCACAGGCTACAGAATTCACCTGAACATAGAGAGAGAGAGCTGGATTCCTAATTTAGGCACCAAGCCACATGAGAAAATACATTCAAGCTCCTTTTGTATTATGACAAGATTATCAATCCTCCTCCCCCAACTTGTTCCCATGTTGGAGCAAGGGACAGAGCTCAATGTTTCCTTAGATGCAAATCCTGAGTTTCTAATCCAGGGTAAAGGTGTTGGAGAAAGAAGAAATGTGTTTCTATCTACTTTTAAGTGGACAAACTTACCTATGGCATCACACACGTGGTCTGCTAAAATTGTCTTCAATCCTACTGGAGCATCTTTGAAGCAGGTGGAAAATTCTCCTCGGTGCTGGCAACAGGTTTGACTAACAAACTTAGAATATGGCAAGTGTCCTTTTTCTTTCCTATTATTACTATATTATTACCATTATTATTTGCTATTTTAATAAGTATTTCAATGAGGAAATTAGAAATTGCTCAGGGGCTGCTATCCAGAAGCCATTCAGTTTTTGAGAGGCAGGGAGAATGAAACTTTTGTGTGAGTCTGTGTGTCTCTGTGTGTCTGAGTGTCTGTGTGCCCTTTTAATTAAAGTATAATATGTATTCAGAAAAACACATAACTATACAAATCAATAATTTTCATAAATTGCACACAACAATGTAACCACCACCTGAATCAAGAAACAGAATATTACCAGCATGTAGGGGACCCCTTTGTATCTTATCAGAAACTGTAGCTATGATGCAAGCAAGGCCTGGAAAATGGGCCTATAAATCTTGACCATAAACTGGGAAGAAGGTGGCAGGCATGCTCTGATGCTGTACCCAGGGTTCCCATGGGAAATCAGAACCAAGAACGTGATGTATGCTTTGAAGCCTGCTCTGCTTTGTGTAGCCTCTGATCTTAATCAATGGATGTTAAAATTAAGACGCAGAATGAACTTGTGAACTCTACCTTAACAGAGCTGTGGTACCAGTATGTCTAGCTGACCATGACCAGGCACTGATCTCTCTGTTCCTTTAATTGTTTTTATGTTCACTACTCCTTGGCATGGATTGATACACCTGCATCATGTACTCCTGCATGTGGTTAAACCCAATAAAAGCTCAAACCTAGAAGAGGTTAAGCAGTTCTCTCTTCTGAGAGGCACTCCCCTTCTCTTTCCTCAGGCATCTTATCTGAGTAGGTCATTTCATCTGCCCTGAGGGATCTGCGGGACAGATACCCTGCACCAGCATGAAGTCAGAAATCAACCTTGTGTCCCACTTTCCTGACTTCTAACACCATAGATTAGTTTTGCCTCTTTATGATTTCTATATATAAAGTTGAATATATATATTTGATGGCTATTGTATTGGCTCTTTCCCCCCTTTTTAAAATTTGATAGTATAAGACAAAAGAGGTCAGTGCCAATGACTAAATAGTCATGTATTGCATGTTTTAAAAATTTTGCTGCACACAGGTTGAAAATCTTCAATTCAGATCACTAGGGAGATACAGGAGAGGCCAGAGGAAGAATGTCCTGAGGCAATGGAAAGCAGTCAGTTTAGGGTGGGATGGCTGAGAGGCAGAATGAGAGCCAATGGAAATAAAAAGAGGGCTGGCTCTTTGGCTTTTCTGGCTCCTGAGCTGGCTCTCTATCAGGCTTTGGCTCTGGCTATCAGGCTTTTCCTTCTTGAGGGTGCCTGGATGAGGTGCTGCAGCTGCCCATGTTTCCTAGTGGACAGTATTTTGGGTGGATAGGAACTCCAGGCTGGCCTGGCAGAAGGTAGCAGGTTTATTCTTTGGCTATTCTTGAGGGAATAGACTCTGAGTCAGAAGTCTTCCAAAATTGTGTAGCTTTAGAGTATTATGTTGTTTTAGTTTGTAAACTAACTCTACAGAAACAGGAAAAATAGGAGACCCAAATGTTAGAATTTAGCCTTGATTGATGGACTTAAGTAATTAAAACTGTGACTTGATAGGCTTTTGAATAAAGACTCCTTTATCACCAAAACTTTGCCTTTGGAATTTTGTCTAGAGGGTGGCGGCAGGCAGTGGGACCCCAACTTTCTATTCGGTAAGAGTATTGTGTTGTGTAAATGTACCACTATGTATTCACTTTATTATCATTGGGCAGTGTGAAGTTTCTGATGATGCACTATTAGGAATAGTGCCGTGATGAACACTACTACATGTCTTTTGATGAACCTGTGTATCCATAAGAATAGAATTACACAGTCATAGAATATGCACATATTCATCTTTAGTAGATGATGCTAAAATATTTTTCCAAAGTGGTGGCACCATTTTACAGTTCCACTGACAGTGTATGAAAGCTCCAGTAGCTTAATTTTTCACTCAGTCTTAGCATTTTACATTTGTATTTTTTTTAGATCAAAACATTTATTTTTTGTGTGTTAGAAAAGCAAAAGTAAATTCAAGCAGATAATGAAATAAGCATAAAAATATGGAATGCTTCATTCTTTGTGTAGGAGCCATGCTAATCTCTGTTTCTTTCCAATTTTAGTATATGTGCTGCCGAAGTGAGCACTACATTTGTATTTTTTATGTTAGTAATTCTGGTGGGTGTGTGGCAGTGTCTCAGGATTATTACAATATATATTTCTCTCATAATAAAGTTGAACAATGAGGAAAATGTGGCCATTGGACACCTTTTTAATGAGCTATGGGTTTAAGTCTTTTGTCCTAGAAATTACATTTTAAGCACAAATGTGTTTCTATACAGTTCTTTTGCTCTTTTGTAAGAGTTTACATTGGTTCCCCAAACCACCTTGCAACAATTGTGTCACATGAGAGGAGGTTTAAATACCCGCTTAGCAGCTGAGGAAAGTGGGATAGAGCAAATGTAGATGGCTTATCCAGCTCTTTAGTCTTAGTAAGTGAGCCCAAGTCTTCTTCTCTTTATTTAATTAACTGTTGTATTCAACTGTATTGCAAGTCACAGTAACTAACAGTTACAATAGAGCACTAACTAAAATTGTCAGGGTTTGTGATGGATCTAGGAGAATTGAATAATAGATAAGGTATTGTTTGTACCTCAAGGAAGAACCATTACTGGTTGTATGATTGGTCATAGCATGTGATAAAATGGACATAGTACCCATGCATTAACTTGTCATATCTGAGTAGACCTGTCTCAGAAAAATTATTTGAACCTTTGGATTCAAATTCCAGCTATACCATTTATGATACCACACCATATTTGTGACTAGTACTGAAGATTTATTTCTGTTTTTAAGCTAAAGATGTGAGCTGACAAATAAAACTATAAAACATATAATAATATGGCCAAAAATTGTGTGGATATGAAAAACACTGCCTTAACCAGAAATGTGTTGTTAATGGTGACACATCAGCCTCCATGGCTGACCAGCAGAGGATTTCTTTCCCTGCAGAAGAAAATCTATTCTGTAGCAGAAACAAGAACTTGGGTTGAAGAATTAAGTTAAGTTGGTCTTGAGTGGTTTCTCTGCTTACTTACTATTAAACCTTGAACAAATTATTACCCATTTTAACTTCATTTTTATAACTTGCTAATTGAGCACAATTCCTCCTCTCTGATTAAATTAGATGATGTCTGACTCATAGTAGGCCTTCAGTAAATGCAGTCACTTTATTATAACATGCCATGTGAGTAATTCTTTCCTGCCTCCTGTTTTCCATTTTTAAAATCCTAATCTCAGTTTTCAAATACCTCATCCCTGAGTTCCAGCACAAAGAAGGGGGAACACTCACCTGATACATAGTTGGTGTTCAGTAAGGGTGTTTTAATTGATCAGTTGATTAATTGATTAGGAAACCTCAGGAAAAGTTCTGGCTGAAACCCTCAGGGGTCCCACATCAGCACAATTTTTTTTTTTTTTTTTTTTTTTTTTTTTTGCTACTCCATAGAAGAGGCACACAGTATGATATTCTTTCTGGTTAAACTTCCGTTTTGTTTTTCTTTTTTCTTTATTCAGGATGAGGCATTTTGAAATGGTGGTGGAACTGAAGTTTATGGAATGAAAATAGTAGATTTGGTGTATTTTCAGATGGTCACTCCCTCTTGCCCTTTGTGAACTTTCCAGCTGAAATGAACCATCTTCTGTGTGGAGTCATAGGCTTCTATCATGCCTCTAGTACAGCACTGTCACTGTTGCTGAACATGAAGGATGAGGGGTAGTATCTACTGCCACTCTTCCTGCTTCCACAAAAAAGTGAAATACCCCTCTCTCTCAATCATCATCATAAAATGAAGAGGATTAAGTATCTGATTAATAAGTCTGGAAGAAGACACTCAGCCTGCTTGCCAGGAGCACACATTCTCTGCCTCTTCTTGCTTTAAGCTTATGAGATAGTGCCCTGTTGGCGATGTTTTGGGCAGCTATCTGTGAAGTGGTCACAATCTGTTCCCATGACTGGGAGTATTTGTTCTTAATCAGGAAGGAAAACATTAGGAAGATAATTGCTGACACATATAGAACCATTTTTTTTTTTCAGCCTAGGCAACAAGACTTGGGGTACCCTTTACTTAAAGGGAGGGTTGTCAAATTAGGAACAGAAGAGAACCAAATTTTTGACTTAGATTTCTAAAGCCAGGATTCAGGATATAATACCAGTAGATTTAGAAGAATATGCAAAACAGTTTTTCACACTCCCAGACTAGACAAATATGCCACGAGTTGGGATCAAACAGATAGGAGCTGAGCCACTAATAAGGGATTGTCCATCCTATGCCCAAGTGAGCTCCATCTGTCCCCAGTACCAGAGTGACATGTGAGAGTTGAGTCACCACTTGAAGATCTCCCCTTCTTGTTCAAGTGAGAACTAAATATCCTGTATGTCAAGGAGCTGGTAGAAGTTTTAAAATTTATTTTTAAAAGATTTTATTTATTATTCTTAGAGAGAGGAGAAGGAAGAGAGGCAGAAAGGGAGAGAGATATTAATGTATGGTTGTGTTTCACCTGCCTCCAGCCAGGGACCTGGCTGGGGACCTGACTGGGGACCTGACTTGCAACCTGGTTATGTGTGCCCTGGATGGGTAGAATTTTTTATCTCTGCTGTCTAGTGAGTAATCTTCACAGATAGCTGCCCAAAATGTTGCCTATTGATTAGGAATGATGTCCAGCTATGTTTGACACTCCATAGAGCACTCCTCCACCTTTCCATGTGGACAATCCTCCTAGAATGGCCCAGGACACTTGGAATCTCTCTAAGATGGAGAAGATAGTGGTTTAGACAACTGAAGAAGTGATGGTGACTTAGAAGCAAAACCCTATATTTTTAGCTAAGGTAGTGCTGAATTGGACCAATCTTAGATACCCCTCACCCCAACATACATACATACTCTTTCCAAGAATAAAATACTTACTACGTCTTGATACACGCCTTTGTATACTTCTTTGTATCCCTTGCATCACCTAATGCAAAGGAATCGTATAGTAGGAAGGTCCTCATTAGATTATTTGTTGGATTTAATAGAGTTATTTAAAATTTAATGATGCTCTACCTCTCTAGTCAATGGACCACACCTCAGAACTTATCATGTTTCTGATAGTTTTTTAATGAGCTTTGGGCAAAGATAGAAGTAGTAGATGTCTGTATCTTTGGTATCAGATACTGAGGTTTCCATGTTAGGACACAATTACTTTTTTAAAGAAGAAACCAACCTTTAGAAATCCTTTCCAAACACAACAGGTAAAATGACAGGTCAGGATATGTGCCTTCAACTCCCAGATTAAGGCATGTTTGGAGATTTGAAAAGTCATGGACATGTCAATATATCAAAAGTAGTTAACTTACTAAAAACTTTGACTGAAATCTGCCACTTGCTGCCTCTAAGACCTTGCATAATTTAAATTTTTAATCCCTCAGTCTTTCATGTGTGCAATGGGGTTAATAAACTTTCTACCAAAGAGTTGCTCTGAAAATCAATAAGATAATGTCTGTAAAGGACTTAGAAAAGTCTCTAGCACAGGAAATGTAATCAATACACAGCAGTTACAATTTTGGGTAGTTCAAGCACACTGTAATTTTTTAAACCCAAACTATTAGTGCTTTTTCAGTTGGAGCTATGTGGGCCTACTTGCTGAAAAGCTAGGAGAACTGCCAGCCACCAGGTCAGGCAACTTCCAGTTGGAGGCTAGGGAAAGGGTATGGTAAGCTGTTGGAAGACTACCCTGTGAATCAGACTCTCAAAGGACCAGTCCAGGCTCCTCCTTTAGTAGCTCAACGAGTCTGGACCATGCGTGAGCAGTTGAGCACAGAAGCAGCCACCATTATGTTGGAACAACCACCATCTTGCAAAGCCTACCAGATGGGTGACATAGTCCTGGACCTTGGATGAGAATAGATCCATGCCCTGTGACTGGCAGTGAAGTCTGGCAGGCAGCAGTGCCCAGAAAAAGCCTGAGTCATTTCAGGCTCATTAGCGCCATCTGCTATATCCATCCAGGCTTGGTCAGCTGTGGAGGACTCCTAGGTTACTGACACCATGGAGACCTTTTAAGAAGTGATTTTCCTGCTGTTCAGTGATCACTGCTGCATGGGAGGGACTGCCTCATTAAATGACACTCATTATCTTCCTTGGTTAGGAGTAGGCAGTCATTATGTGTTGCAATTTGGGATCTACTACAAGGGTTGCTCAACCCCAAGAGCCTTTCATTTTCCCCCAGTTCCTTACTGTCCAACCACTGAGCCTAGTCCTACATGTTCTATATTTCCAACAACTCTGTCACTACTTTGACAGAAAGAGTAAAAACATGTACATAATTCTCAAAGGTGACAGCTAAATAAGCTTCCTTACTATTTTTTTTTAAATCTAGGAATAGTATACTCCTAATTTTCTGTCTTTATGCATCCTCTCTTCCCCAAACTTTTGCTCATGTACTCAATCAAAAATATTTTCTGAGTGCATACTATATGCTAAGACCTGTACTATATGCTGGAGATAAAGTCATGACCAAGACAGACAGGGCCCCTCTCTTCATGGGCTGTATATTAGTTCAAGGATAGTAGGACACTTAAGTGTATAAATAAGATCAGCTTGGAATATGAGAGAGGCAGGGTAGAGCAGTGGGCACAACCCAGGTGTGTAGACAAAGAATTCCTAGACTAAATTCTCACCTTGCTAGTTGGGTGGCTTGGATAAGTTACTTTAGTAACTTAATGGATAGTAATGTCACTAACCATTACAGAATGGTGCCTGATTGGTAAAGTGAGGATTTTCTGATAGGACCTCTCTCACATGAAGTATTTGACCTGAGACCTAAATGCTGACCCAGGGTAGCCTCGTGAAGAACTTGGAGATGAATATTTTAACAGCATGTACATAAGTTCTAACAAGCTTAGAGGATTCTAGTTACCAAAGGAAGGTTCATGTGTCTGACATATGCTGAAAAAAAGTAAAAGTGATAAAGGATGGGACTGGACAAGTAGACAAGCACCAGATCATGATGATACAAGTCATATGGAGAACTTCAGATTGTATCCTAATTGATGAGGTTTTTATCTCCACCTAGAATAATTTCTTCCTACCTAGCCACTCTTCTAAAAAGAACCTAATCAAATCCCATTCACAGTTCAAAGTCAATTCTAAATTTTTTTTCTATGATGTCTTTATGCCCATATTTCCCAGAAAAATTAGATCCCACCTCCTTACTGCTTCAAATTGAATATTAGTTGTATACACATTTGTTTCTTTTCTTCATTGTGTGTGCAAGAGGTCAGGAATTGTGTCCCATTCTTTTTAAAATCAGCTAGCAAAGTGTGTGGTACAAAAGCACAATAGATAATCCTTGAATGATTGAGTGGATGAATAAATGCATAAGTCTATGAGTGAATTAGTGAGTGAATAATATCAACTCTTTTATGCAGATTTTCTCATTGAAAATCTGGACACAGAGGGTATAATATATAGCCCAAGAAGATTTCACTTGGAGCAAAATGCAACAGGGAGAATTGGAGGTGGAAAAGGGATGAAGGTTGGAATGGAACTCCATGGAATTTGATGGAGGGCGTACTTCTTTTTCTCAATTCTAAGCCTAGCTATAATTACATGAATTTGGGCAATACTCAACAAAAGTCACAATGCTACTTATCCAGAAGTTAGACTTTAGGGAACCCCAATCCCTTTAAGTTGAATAAAACAAGACCTTAAAATGAAAAACAAAACCATAAAAACTAAGAATCTGTACCCCCCTGCAAAAAAACAAAACAAAACAGAACTTAAAGAAAAATGACCGTAGCTGAAAGAAGTGAGTATAAAACCCACGTCTTTGGAGCAAGAAAGCCATCAGGTAACAAACAACCTATGCATTTCTTTTCCTTCTTCCCTTCCTTCCTCTCACCTGTCCTGCCTCCGCTAATAGTTATTGGGCACCTACTATGTGCCAGACACAGGGCTGCTGCTGTGGCTATAGCAGTAGAAAGGACAAACATGTCCCTGTTCTCGAACTTTCCTTCTTCCCTCCTGCCTACAGCCTTCCTGGCCTCCTCCTAGTGATTTACTTTCCTTTCCTGTAAACATCCCTCACCATTTATAGTTAAAAAGGCAACAGATTTTGATATCAAGCTTTAAAAAAAAAGATTTTATTTATTACTTTTAGAGACAGGGGAGGGAGGGAGGCAGAGAGGAAGAGAAACATCAACGTAAGGTTGCATTTCACCTGCCTCCAGCCATGGACCTGGCTAGGGACCTGGCTGGGGACCTGGCTAGAGACCTGGCTTGCAACCTGATTATGTGCTCTGCTTGGGAATCAAACCAGTGACCTTTGGGCTTGCACACAAGCGCCTTTCTACTGAGGCACCAGCCAGGGCCTGATATCAAACTTTTTAGGTTCAATTCCTGACTCTGTCTATTAATTTCTATCTTCCTCAAGTTTTAAAAGCTCAAAAGCTTGCCCCAGAGGTCATTAAGAGGTCATTAAGAAAGCATAAAAGAGGAGAGCAATGCAGGAGGAACAGAGACCTAGGATGAAGGTGTGGCTCTGGCACTTTGATCCATGTACCCTTGTGCAGGTCACATGACCTTTCTGGCCCTCAATCCTTCCATCTATAAGATATAATGATAGCAGGCAGTTTTACTTTCCATTGTTTTGGTAACCTGTGGTCAACTATGATCCAAAAATATTAAATGTAAAATTCCAGAAATAAACAATTCATACATTTAAATGGTGCATCATTCTCAGTAGTGTGAGGAAATCTCATGCTGTCCTACCCATGACATGAATCACCCCTTTGCCTAGTGTATCTGCACTGTAGACATTCCCAACCCCTTGGTCCCTTAGTAGCCATTTTGGTTATCTGATGCCTGTAGTGGTATCACAGTGCTTGTGTCCAAGTAACCCTTACTTTACTTAATACTGACCCCAAAGCACAAGAGTAGTGATGCTGGCCTTTCAGATGTGCCAAACAGAAGTCATCAAGTGTATGTATATAAGAAAAAAACAGTGTACATAGAGTTCAGTATAATCAGCGGTTTCAGACATCCGCTAGAGGTCTTGGAATGTATCCCCCAAAGATAAGGGAGGGACTATTGTGTTGTCTTTTTCTTACTTCTTTTTCCTGAGTGCATTCATTTATTTACTTATTTGTAAGTATAACTGGTACACAATATTATATTGGTTGTATTAGTTTCAGATATGCAATGTAGTCATTCAACATTTTCATACCTTACAATGCGATTGCCCCACTAATTCTATTATTGTTCTTTGAAACATTCTATGTCTCTGGGCAGCACCTTTCAAAGTGATAAGTCAGCTAGTGTCCCTGCCTCAAGTGCTGTGGTATTTGATACAGCTAACAGATGCCACATTTGCCAGCTTGTTACAACACCTCCAGGGAAAGAGCTCTAAAGATTTTAACAAAAAACAGTTCTTTTGTACTTCTCTGATGAAGAGACTGACTGACTGACTTTAAAGCCAGGAAGAGAGAACTGTGTGCAGTTTGATGGGATTCAGAACATCAAAGGCTGTTGAGTTGGTGTTTGGAGCAATCTCTCGGGTCAAATCTAATTTTATCTGAGCTGATGTTTCCAGCCTCTGGTAATCGCTCCCAGCACCACTGCCAACTGCTTGTTGTAAGGCTGTGAGTGCAACTGCTGCCCAGCCTCCAGCAGAGGGTCCAGCCGATGACTTTTGTCTCCGTTGCTCTGGGGCTGGGGAACTGCGCTGGCATTAAACCTGGGAAGCAATAGGCTGACATAGCAGAAAGGGTACCAAACCTGGCATCAGGACCTCTTGCTCAAATTTTGGCTCCATTGCAGATCCTTCCCAAAGTCTTTCCCAGTTGGACTTGACAATTTTGTGTACTGGTTTCCAGAGACTTTGTGCTGGAAGAGGGATAAAGAGAAGTGTGGGGTAGTGGAGAATGGGGTGCTATCTGGGCACTAAAGAAGGCAAAGTGGGCAGAGAGAGGTATGACATGGCATGATGAGTTGTACACCGACATTTTTCTGAGCTAGAGGAAAAGTGCTGGCCCCAAGGCTAGGAGACCCTGAGAACAGCAGCAGGTTGTGGGGCTGGGACTGACAATACAGTTGGGGAGAAAGGGCCTGTGGTGGCTACATTTTTGTGTTCACCTGATAGAGTCATGTGGTATCCAAATATTTGGTCAAAGATTATTCTGGGTGTGTCTGTGAGGGCATTTTCTAGATGAGTTTAACATTTAAAACAGTTGGCTGAGTAAAGCAGGTTGCTTTCTCTAAGGTAGAGAGGCCTCATGCAATTAGTTGAAAGTTTGAACAGAACAAAAGGCTGACCCTCCCCTGAGTCAGAGAAAATTCTCTTGTGTGATAATTTGGAACTGGGTCATTGGCTGTTTCTGGTTCTATAGCCTATTGGCCTTCAGACTTGAACTGGAGCATTAGCTCTGCAGATTTTGAACTTGTCAGCCTCCATAATTGCATGTGCAATTATAATTCCTAATAATAAGTTAAAAAGTAATTTCCTTTTGATTATGATTTTCCTATCAATTTTGATTCTGTTTCAATGGAGAAACTATCACAGGGTGCTATATCTGCAGCAGACTCCCTTGCATTCAACAAGGTAGGATGGGTAGAAAAGCTCAAATAAAGAACATAGAGTCTGAGACAACCCCTCACCGATCATGTGTTTTGAGCCTGGTAAACTCTGTCTACCAAATGGCTTGCCAGACATAAAAGGGAAGAGGTCTACTATTAGCCAAGCACAGAGTGGCTTCTCAATTTCAGAAAATGTTCTAATTTTTCATCCATATTTTCTGGTCCAATCTTGATAAGGGCAAGGGGCGGGGGGGAGTGTTGCACTCTTATGATAGGAATTCTTAGCCCATCCTCCAGCCTCAGAAACAAACATGGCAGGCATCACCTAGCACCCACCCCAATCCTGCAGATTCCACTTGGGAAATTCTGTGACTCTCATTTGGTCCCTGACTTATTGAGGTGGGGCATCCGCAAAGTATGTAGAGATTCTAAAGGAGCTAGTTCCTGGGCCATCCTTTAGCCTAGCACTGGGCTACAGGAAGAAGGTGTGAGCAAAAGTAGCTTTATTAGCGGTAAGAACTATTTTGATACTAAAGTGTGTGATTGTGTGATTTAGTTTGATTCCTTTCACTACCTATCCTTTCATTACTGGAGGAAAGGCGCTTTTCATAAATGTTGCACATAGAATATTGATAGAACAAAGTGAACAAAAAAGGCAAATTGGGGGCTTTTGAACTTTTAACTAATTTTTTTGGTAAATCTATGGCAGACATCATAACTTGGAATGCCATAGATTTTTATTCCAAGAAGCAGGTGCTTGAAAAGGAAAAAAAAAAGTAGATGTTCTACATTTTAGAAAGTTTGGTTAAAAGAGTACGAGGTAAAGCCTGAAGAAAGAGCTCAGAATTTACTTATAAACAATAGATCACAAAGGGGAGTTTGAGGAAGAGCTAAATCCTGCCCTGAAAGTGAGAAGAGCAGGGGTTTTTTAGGAGAAAAGGCAGAAATGTCAAAGCCTCCTCATGGCAGAGGGTGGCAGAGGGACCTGCACACTAGTGTATATAGCCATGAGTTCTGTGGGGACAGGGACAGAGGTCCAAGGCTGGGACCATCAGCCACCTCTCAGCTGCAGTCACCTCTACCATGGGCCTCTTGCTCATGCCAGGACTGGACATGCCCCAGTCTTCATCTCTCACAAACTGAAATTACCCACATATTTGCAAAGCCAAGACAAGATGAGGAAAAACCCTGAAATTAAATGAGCATTTACCTAAATGAAATTTAAAAAACAGTAAACAAATTGCCTTGAATTGGTAAGATAACATTTTCTATCATCAGTGCGGATGGAAGTTTGAGGCCTAGATAAAATGATCAAATAAATGACGTTTTGTATTTCTATCCCTGATTTCATTTTTAAACCATAGTATTTATTACCATCTTGATACCACTGGTGGCAACAGGCAGATTCTGCTGGGCTGTGTGGATGTGTAAATCACGATTCCCTCCCATGCTTGGTTGAAGACATCTGACAAATCTGAGGACCCAGTTCTTCAGGACCCAGCATTGCACATTCACTATTTTCCCTTTTCTCACTGCCTTTGTCCATGTCACTTAGTTACTGTCACTTAATAAGAATTTACCATTTGCCAGTCACTGTGCTAAGTGCTATGCTGAGGTGATTTCATTTAAGTTGTATCACACCTGTTTGAAGTGGATGTTATCATCTTTAGTTTATAAATGAGTAAACTGGGGATCATGGCATTTAAGTAGCATTTTTAGGATTTCACAGATAGTGGGTGGCAACTGTAGAATTGAAATTTAAGTATCTCTGAGTCTAAAACGCTTACTTAACATTGATTTAGTTATACTGAACTGAATTGAATTGAATAGCGTAATATACTAGCCAGAACTTCTGGAAGGACCCTTCCCAAAATCCTTCTAATCATTAGCAATTTAATGAGTTATCACCCTTTCTTTTGGCAGCACATTGTTTACATCTCTTCTTTCGTTTGAGAGATTTTCTACTTTTGGATTATGGTGGGAGAACTATTTGCAATGGTTTTAGGTAAACATCAGCAAGCATCATTTGGTACATTCTGAGTTTCAAAGGAAAAAGCGTCAGCAACATCAAAAATCATCCCTTCTTTCATCATCCTATAGAGAAGGGCTGAGACTTGTACCAGACCTGCTGCATGTGCTGTGGGGTCATGTACCAGGAAAGGGGCCTCACCCCGCTTTTATCCTTTCATTTTATAGGTCAAGCTTGAGAGTGGTTCGGCAGGCAGCGAATAAACATTATGGACTTGGGGCCCACATCTGAGTTTAACTGGGCTAACTGTTCAGGGAAGTGCTTGACTAGCACCTAGAGACTTTGGAGGAAGTTGAAATCATGTGCAAACTCTCTTCATGAAAAGACAGGGAGCCAGCCCCCAGTCTTAAGTAGCTCATTCATTGCAAGGCACCCTGAGTTTCATAGGTCATTCATTAAATACTTTTTCTTCTTTCTAAAGTCTAGGGAAGCTCATCAGATGTAAGTCTTCCCATTAAGGGAACTGATGGGCCCATATATGAAATATGAAGAAAGTATTATTCAACCTCCACTTCCTGGTACTGGAAAAGTTTATGTCCAGCCTAGGCAAAAATCTCTCATCTAGTTCCTTCCATCTGGATGATCTCGGTTCAAGCAGTTAAGTTGTTCATTTCCACTGATGAATGCCTTACATTCAGTTAAAGCCTGCTCTCCACATGCTTCCAGCTGCTGGACTCAACCCAGGCAAGCAGAGTCATTCATTGGTAAAAGGCAGGACAGGTGAGGATTAAGCCAGCCAATAGGAAAGCTATGTCCCCTTCTTCCTCCTCCTTCTGAACCCAGGGATCCCCTGATGGGTACCTCAACACACTGGCATACTTCCTGCTCTGTGCCACATGCCCATGATCCCCATACTGCCACATCCTGCAAGGGTACACAGGACAAAATTCAGTAGGGATTATAGAGACCAGAGGGCACTGTTCACTGCTGCAGTCTGTGCTAGATCACTCCCCGCCTCAGCTTTCTGGGTGCCCAAGAGTCTTTGTCAGCAGAGACAGACCTAAAATTGTAGTTATTCTTTCAATGAGGTCTTTTCTCGGGGATGCCCCTGCAATCAGCAGGCTCATTCAGTCGATATGTTGACATATTTCCCTAGAATTAAAAGAACACCACATGGTCCAGCTGAAAGGGTCTACATAGCTGCTACCTGCATTCCAGTGATGAGTATGCTCAGTAGTGTTTGGGGTATTCCCATGTGTATCAGTGCACATGATAACAACATCTCCATTAGGTTACTTTTGCCTGTTCTTGAACTCTTTCATGTCTGGCTTCCTTCACTCAGCATAAAGCCTTTGAGATCCATCCAAGTTGCTGTTTGTATCTGTAGCTTGCTCTTTTCTATTGCTGGGTAGTATTGTGTCATATAAACATATTGCAAATCTGTTTTCTAGTCTCCTATTAATGGATACAAGGTCTGTCTTCCAGTTTTGGGTTATTCCAGATAAGATTGATATGAAGATTCTTGTACAAGTTTGTTTCTTCTTCTTTTAAATATTTTATTTATTTATTTTTAAAAACAGGGAAGTGAGAAAGAGAGGGAGAGAAATAGCAATGTGTGGTTGCCCCTTGCACGACCCTAACTGAGGACCTCGCCTATAACCCAGGCATGTGCCCTGACTGGGAATCAAACCAGCAATCCTTTGGTTCACAGGTTGGCACTCAATCCACTGAGCCACACCAGCCAGGGCAGGGAGTTTTATGTCTGTGTGTGTGTGTGTGTGTGTGTGTGTGTGTGTGTGTGTGTTTGTGGACAGATGTTTTTATTTCCTGTTGGTACATATGTACATAAGAATGACATTGCTGGGTCGTAAGCTAGATCTATGTTCAATTTTAATGAGCTCCATTTTTACTAACCTCGCCCAGAGCTGGTTTGTTTCTGAGGCTTGTGACGAACAGTATCCACGCTACTGGCATAATTTTCACTATTGTTGACTTTGCACTTTATTGAGCAGCATAAAGCATCAGGTACTGAGCTGAGTGTGGATGGTACAAAAGTGAAAAAAAACCTCAGTTTTGTTTTCCAAGCTGTCAGAATCTGGAAAGAGAGACATGTCTGCACACAGAGATGTTTAAAAAATACAAGGGACACATGCAAGAGCCCAGCAGACAGAGAAAATGCTCCCAGTTCAGAGGAGGGAACCTGTCTGGGCCTCAGGTGTCCACAGAGGGGACCCCAAAGATGTGGGACTGGAGATGCACTTTTAGAGCAACTTAATTTCACTGTGTAGATGTTACATGAAGTATAGACTACCTGCTCTGTGGAATATTATATGGTCATTAAAGCTATAATTAGAAAAACTGTGCAACAACTTGAAAAATGGTATGCTAAAGTGACAGTGGCAGAATAAAATGATTACCATGATTATTACTGTGTAAACTCTATACTTATGAATGTAAAATGGAAAGAAAGGAGGAAAATAAAAACAAAGGCTATGTTCTTTGGTGGGATTCTGGGTGAACTCTCTTGTTAACTTTCATTTTCTTTTGAATCCTTTTATGCTAAAGTAACATTTTTAAAGCAACAGGGGTTAGGAAGGAGATGAGTATTCCTACCCAGGAAAACAGCCCTGTCACAGACTTAAGGATGGGAAAGTTGTGTGTCTGTGTGCCAGGATTTCTACAGCAGAGGTTTTGTTGTTGAATGATTGTGCTTGGATGGCACAGCTGAATCAGAAAGCAGGACAGTTATACAAGTGTTCCAGTGGCCACAACTTAGGCAAGCAGCCCATTCCTTGACTGAAAGAGATACCAGCGTCTTAGCAAGTCCTCTTATCTGATAGGTGCGGGACAAAGAAAGGGACTTTGGGACCCAAGGGTGGAAAGTATTGAGTGGGTTTCTGTTGTGGGGAGTTTGGGGGATAGGGGGAGAGTAGTGTGACCAGAATTGACAGTCTGCAAGCAGCAGTCACAGCCTCCTTCTGGCACTGCTTACCAGTGGCATGTTTTTCCAGAAAAACAGAGGAATGGGGAGCTACCTACCTAGCAGCCTAGTAAACTGTTGGCCCCAAACAGATTAGCACTTATGTGGAAGTGCTCCCTGTCCTAGCACTGCATGACACTGTCGTGGTTTAGGGAGAGCAACCACCCACATGTGAGCCAAGCAGCTCCAAGGGGCACAGGCTGCTATCCAGATCAAAGACATCAGCAAAGCAACTTGTTTCCAAATGAATTATTGGCTGGTGAGGACTGTGAGGCACTCTCATTTTTCTTTCAGAAAGCAACCTTGGAGAGGTCTCTTGAGGTGGGCGGTGGGAGTGGGGGGGAGTATAGAATTTCAGGCTCTGGAGCTGCCTTCTTTTTTGAGGTTCATGTATCTGATGAAAGATGAGTATGGGGTTTTCTCAGTTCCTTGCTGCTGTGTCCTGGCACCCCAACTAGTGGTTACAAATGAGGTGCATTAGTGTGAACTGGATACTTGGCGTTACTGACTCCTGCTCTCGGTGCTCCCTGTAACCTTCCCCAAAGCTGCCAGGGCTCACCACCTGTAGCCCTCTTAGGTTCTTGCCTCTGAGCTTCTATTTGACGTCTAGATGCACGTGGCAGCTTGACCCAGAGCCTTACCACCACTGTGGAAGCTGTCAGTGTGCTACAGTCTGTCCTGCAGTCTTTCCTGCATGCTCTATGGCTCTGCCAGGGCTGCTGCACCCTCAAGGCACTGCACATTCACGGAGCCCCACACTGCACTCACCCTCAACAGGACCACCTGGCTGGCTTCTGCTCACGGGTGGGAGCAACCCCACCTCCACTTTCATCCTTTCCTTTGTCAACTGAGCTTCAAAGCACCCTTGAAAGTAGAAGCAGTTGCTTCTGGTTTCATAGCCGGTCTCATTTTTTAGGACCATAGAGCAACAAGAGAGCAGACACCAGGTCAGAGGCCATAATAAGCCTCTGTCACATCCTTTCCTCCCAGTAAGGTCCTCTGCCTCACAGGCATTTGCCAAGCAGCTTGTGCTAAGAGACATGTACATCCCACAGCCCACGTCCAGAATGCTTGGCTCTCTGTGCGGCCTTAGCCGAAGTCCCACTCTGCTTGTCCTTACGTTTTCCAAACTCTGACTCCTTCAAATATAGATGCTGAACAAGGGGATGTGAGACAGGAGGACATCACCATCATCTAACTCCCTCCTCTGCATGGTACACCCTAGGTACCACAGAGCTTAGCAGCCCTGATATGGGCTCTAGTCTCATTTAGCATCAATTTTCAGCTAATACTAGTCTGGGACCAATGGAGCTCTGAATTTCCCTCCTGAGCCTTCAATGGCGTAGAAGTGAAACCAGCCTTATGGGGCAGTATCTTTGTGTAGCTGTATTTAATGTGTGCCTGAGACTTGCTTTAACCAGATATGTTATGACACATAGACACAGAAATGCCTGTCATGAAGGAAGGATGTTTTACACTAAGGGACCTTAGAAACAGGAGGCAGGGCACACAGTGAGGGCCACATGGGGAAGCACCAGTGTCAGTGAGTTAGAAGACAGAGGGAACAAAGGGAAAGTGTCAGCACAAACCTTGGTTGCAGTTTCTGCAGGAAATAACTGGTGACGCAGAGTAAGTAAGTAGGTTTGATGTGAGCTGGGATGATTAAGGCAGGTGTGTGAGGCCTGACATGTAACAGCTCAATAAACAATAGCTCAGTAAATAAGGTGGTTGAAGAGAATGGAATCTGGATTGGTTAGCTTGCATGTGAAAGGTGCACTTGAGCTGGTTGTTTGCTGTTTCTAGTTATCATCTGGCTCTGGGGAAAGCAATCCCAAAGGCCAAAGGATTTAAATAAGGAGACAAACACACTGAGAATAAGGTGTCATAGATAGTTTTCTTGCAATGGTTAACTGTTGAACAAGCTTACATCCTCATTCTGCAGCCTATAATGGTAATTTCCCAAGGGGATCAGAACTAACAGAAGACAGAGGTCCAAGGAGTAAAGGCACTCCTGAATAACCGCAGAACATCAGTGGTGACTTTGAGCGGGGAAGCAGTCATCAAAGGGTATCCCAGAAAGTATATGGAGGGAGACGAAGGCTGGCAGTGCTGACTGTAGGTTGTGGACTAAAAAGGTCTATGAAATAGCAGCCTCTTTCCCATTGGCTAAATTGTGGAATCACTAACCAGTAGTGAGAAATCCTCTAAAGAATGGGGCTTGGTCTCCATGCTCTCTTCCTTGAACTGCTGAGCTCAGCATCATTCACCCTCAGTCCCTTTAAGACAAAGACTCTGAAATGTAATGTGGTTGAGGGGCTTAGATTGTTTCCCAGCTCTGCAACTCACTACCCATCTTGGTATTTAGTAACCCCTCTGTGCCTATGTTTCTTAAACTATAAAACAAGAATAATATTGCTGTTGTAGAATTGTTACAAAAATCCAATTAGATAGAGCATGTCAAGCACCTGGCATAGAACTTAACACACAGTAGGTGCCCAACTAAGTTGTTTTTTCCCCCTGACTTTGGCAAGGCAGTGTGGGTGTTGTCAAGTTGGCCTTCTTCCTTATGGAAGTCTTCCAAAGCTTAAAGATGCAGAAAGTAGAGCTTGGCTCCTGGGGGCCTCAGCAGCTTTTAGACCCACATCAAGGATTGGGGAAGAGCTTCATAGATTGCTTTATCTACTGAGGATGAAGCAGGGAGAGACTCATAGTAACTTGGAAAGAGCAACCCAGAAAATTTGTTGGCACCTCAATTGTACTGAGGGAACTATAAGTGTTTTGAAAACTGTCATATGCCATGGACACCAAGGTGTCTAGCCATCCTTTTCTTGTCTAGAAAAAAAAAATCTGCTTCCTAGGTACAGAAAAATGCTGGGAAAGAAATCACAGAAACGTGAACTTTGAAACTCCTTCCAGAGCCAACATTGGGTCATGATGAGAAAGAATGTTTCCCATTGTTGTTTTAATAGATTTTACTTCTTGGAGCAGTTTTAAGTTTACAGAAAGATTGAGAATAAGGCACAGAGAATTTCCATATACCCTGTGTTCTCTACTACATACACATGCATAACCTCTCCACTGTCAACACACCACTCTGGAATGGTCATTTATCACCTTGACGAACTTACATTTGATGTCAGTGGAGATTAAGCTATTCCATGGGATCACAAAGAAAGCATTCCATGGACCCACACATGGGAGATTGTTGGGTGGTAAGATGGTTTACTTGTGCAGAAGGCTGCCTCTGGGTTCCCTCTCCATCCATCCTGCCATGGGAAATCAGGGCCACAAGTAGAGTCAATGTGCCATATTAAAGTCCAGTCCAGTCCAGCATTTGGCTAGCATATCATGTGTTTCCAGCTGCAGTCTATTGCTGTGCTGAGTTACTTAGGCTCCTATCTGGAGCCTGCACGGCCACCAGCTCTGTGGCTGCTAACACCACTTGGCTGTGGAGAGAGAAGGCCCAGGTGCACGGGGTAAGTATGAGCCACTCAAGAGAGAAATAACTTTGTTCCTCTGGGATTATATTAAGTTTGCTTTTTCAAAATAACCAAACAATTTCCCAGGCTTTGTAGGCTTTGGGTGGGTCCGTGCCCACTGGTTATATTGATAGGTCTCTGGTCCAGCACCTCCCCTGGCCTCCACCCCAATAACCTGGTGCTGGAGGAAGGAAGATAGGAGCACTAAACCCTTGGTGGAACATAGTACTGGGGTCATCTGGAGGGTGAAAAGCTGTAGCTTCCTGGTAAAGCAAGCAGACTCATGCTCCCTATTTTACCAAGTTTAATGTCTAAGTCCCTTTGCTCTCTTTTCTTTGCTAAATACCAATGGTAACACACAGGTCATAATTACCCAAAGTCCATAGTTTAAATTAGGGTCCACTCTTGGTATTGTAAATTCTATGAGTTTG
Source organism: Noctilio leporinus (assembly GCA_004026585.1). NCBI lineage: Eukaryota > Metazoa > Chordata > Mammalia > Chiroptera > Noctilionidae > Noctilio > Noctilio leporinus. Next base: position 26,585 of record PVIW01012650.1, read on the forward strand.
AACAGATGTACAGTGACATATATTCACCACTGCAGTATCATGCAGAGTAGTTTCACTGACTTAAAAATCTTTTGCACTGCACTGATTTCTTCCTCCCTCCCCCACAGACAGCCACCGATAGTTTTACTATCTCCATAGTTTTGCTTTTTCACAATTATATAGTTGGAATTGTACGTTATATATCCTTTTCAGTGTGGCTTTGTTAATCTAGTTAATGTGCATTTGAGTTTCCTCCATGTCTTTTTATTGGCTTTTCACTTATTTTTTTTTTCTTTTTTTAAGATTTTATTTATTATTTCCAGAGAGAAGGGAAGGGAGAGAGTCAGAGAGAGAGAGAGAGAGAGAGAGAGAGAGAGAGAATCATCAATCATCAATATATGGTTGCCTTTCACCCGCCTCCAGCCACAGACCTGGCTGGAGATCTGGCTTGCAACCTAGTCATGTACCCTGGCTGGGGAATCGAACCAGCAACCTTTGGGTTCCCAGACCAGCGCCTTATCCACTGAGCCACCAGCCAGGGCTTTTTCATTTCTTTATAGCGCTAAATAATATTCCACTGTCTGACAGTGTATTTATTCATTTACCTATTGAAGGACATCTTGGTTCCTTACAACTTTTGCCATTATAAGTAAAGTTGCTCTGAGTTGTTGATTTTTCACAGAGCATACCACCACATAGAAAGAGCCCTGGGCTAGGAATCAGGCTGCAGACACACCTGTAATACGATGCAGGGACATCAGACCAATCACTTAACAATTCTGATCCTCGGTTTCATCAACCTGTTTTTCCGTATGCCTTTGGTTTCTGCTGTCCACCTTGGCTATGCTCTGGAATGACAATGTTTCCCAAAGGAGCCAAGTACAACCTGGGACCCTGTGAAACCAGCAGATAAACCAGGAAATGTTGTCAGGGAGCAGAAAGGAGTAGGGGATACACCAGGAGTGGAGGCTGCGACAAACAGTACCATGCACATCTATACCAGCTGCGGAGTGAGCAGGAAATGAGCCACAGGAGCAAGTCAAGGGCCAGAACTGAGGAAAACCTCAGAAAGTAGAGGTGCTGACCATCATCCCTTCCTGGTAGAGCCCAGCAGGCACCAACAAAGATAAGTTGTAGGCCCATCTGGGTGGATACTGGATGCAAGATTTCCAAAGAGGATGTGCATGAATGTTTGTTAAAGTAGAAAGATATTCATGGCATAATTTAAATGGAATGGAAAAGGAAAGTTTCATCACAGTAACCGCTCTATGATAGTATGCCTATGTTGTGAATGCATCAATGTATAGAATAACACAGGCTTTTTCTCCCTACATCAGGAGTTTTCTTACGGGAATTGTATGCAAACCAATATTCACTATGAAGTTCTTGCTCTTCCTTTCCTCCCTCAGTCCTTTCCTTCCTTTCTTCCTATCTTCCTTCCTCCTTTCCTTTCTTTCTTCCTCTCTCCCTCCCTGCTTTCACTACTATGTCCCATGTCCTAGGCCATCCCGTGACAGGAGAGGAATTGATAAAGGCTCTGCCCTATTAAGCAGCTTCCTCAATAGCATGGAGCACTGTGACATTCTGCACACTGTTTCCAGCATTTTCTTCTCTAATGTAAGCCCCTAAGAGCAGCTCCTAATAGCTGGGGAGGGTGGGCTTCTTATGAGTGCAGCCCACCCACCACTGCTCAGCCCCTGCGAAAGGGGAGTGAATTGTACTACAGGCAAAATTGTGAACACCAGGGGAACTCGTGAGGGAACCCCGGGTGTGTGGGCTGAAGAACAAACACAGAGGCATTTCATGTGTTTTTGGTCCATTTTTATTCACAAATTTATTCTTTTCAGCTTGCAATAAAAATAGATTTATAACTATGGAAATACTTTTATTATTAAAACTACCATAAAAATAAAAATTTTATTGTCAGTTTGAAACTCTCTAGCCCCTTAACTATTCTGTTGTTTGTATTGAAACATTTATTTTTATAAACCTTTCAAAGTAAGTGTGAAATACAGCACACAGGAAAAACTGCAAAAAGAAAAGATGGGCAGCTCAGAAATGCATCACCTAACAGATACCCAAACACCCTGAATCCAATCCCAGCTTGGGATATAGAGCATCATTAGCACTCTAGAGGCCGTGTTCATGACCGCTCTTCTCCCCTGCCTCTAAAGGGAATCATTCTCCTGTGTTTTGATATCACTGCTGTGTGAGTGTGTGTGATATATACATATGAAATATCACATATGCATATCTAAATGCCACGTTTTCATTGTAGCCATTTGTTAAACTTTATATAAATGAATTACACAATGTGTATTTCTCCCTATTGTATCTGACTTCTTTCATTCAATAGTGTGTTTTCATGTTAGTTGGTTTCATTTCATTGCTGTATGGTATTTCAATAGATGGGTATGCTACCAGTTATTTATCCATTGTTACTGTTGATACACGTTTGGTTGTTTTCAGTTTGGGGCTATTACAAATAGTGCTGCTATGAACATTATTGTCTGTGATTCCTAAAGCACTCATGCACACATTCCTGTTAAGCATATAGCTAGAAATGGTATTGCATAGTTATAGGGAATGCCAACCTTCAATTTTAGTAGATAATTTATATTCTTCATAAAAAATACATTCACTTACTTGGTAATCAGTCTTTGGAAGGCCTGCCATCATTGCTACTTTATCTCTTTAAATGTTGCTCTATTGTTCTCCTTTTCCTATCCTTCCTGAGCTCTGCTCCTCATCTTATCTTATCCTCTGTTTTGTATTTTCTGCTGTTTTGTTCTCCAAAATTTATTCTGGATATTGCCTCCTGATCTATATTTCATCTCACTCATTTTATTTGGTAGTTTCTAATCTACTCTTAATCTAACTCTTGGATCCTTAATACCACTTTTTAGATTCATTCTAGAATTTTTACTTGGTTCTTTCATTTCATGGTTTTTAATTCTTTGCCAAAATCCTCAATTGTGTTTTTTAACATCATGAACATAATAAGCATGTTTATTTTAAAGTCTGTGCGGAAGAACTGAAAAGTCTGGGGCCACGTGAATCTATTTTACTGTTATTTTTGTTGTGTTTTGTTTATATATTTTTTCTCTTGTGCAGTTTTTCTTATGTGGTGGATATTTTATTAGACATTTTTGTAGAAATAACTCACATTTGCATCTGTGGGAAATTGGCAGCCTAGGGGATTATCAAAGATGCCAATGACCGGAAGATGTACTTCATTCCTTGGAAGGACTTCCCTACTTCTGGTTCTGGTTTCTAGGATGTTGTGCTTTGAAATCCCAACCCGAAGTGAGAGGTGTCATATGAGCTCAGCTAATCTTGGACCCTCTATCCCTCCCAGCCACCCCCTGGGGAATCAGAAATCACCCATAGTGAAGAGTGACCACACACTTAACCTCCCGCGATCCGCGATCCGCTCTGCCTTGACCTGCCTTGGGCCAGGAACTTCCTCCTGGAGTCCTTCCTTTGCAAGTCAGTTTGGAGAAATTGATTTTTGAGATGAAATATTTGTAATGTAATTTTTTTTGTCAGGAGGTGTCATAACTATCCTGTAGCAAATGTGTATATTATAGATACATATAATATACACATGTATAAATATATTATATATGTAACTTCTTATCATAAAACAGGTTAACAGAGATCAATATTTTTTCAGTCAGTCCATATTACTACTATACTTATTACTATATACTGTACAATACCTATTGTGCACTGAAATGAGAAATTCCAAAATTATTACAAGGCTTTCTCACCTCTTACCATAGCCTTTCTTCAATAAAAGATAATAAACTTAGCCATTCTGTTTCCAAATTGGGTCTGGCCAGAGGATGAGTCCAAACATCACCTATGTCTTATCCAAATTCATGGCAGTGTGGAATGTGTTATTTCAGGACACACATGTGTGCACACACACAGAGCTTGAATTAAAATCCAAGGTTTACTCTATTTGTAGTAGTAGACCATACCATCTTTCTAGCTCCATTAAGCAGGAATAAAATTTTTAAAGGGTATTTAATAATTTAGGAAATCTTTGGAAAAACTGATGGGAAAGGTTTTAAGTAAAATTCCGGGAGCAGAACCCATTCAGTCTGCCAGTTTAGGAAGCTCATGGTATTACCTTTCTCTGTAAAATGGTTGCTTTCCACCTGCCTGGGTTTCAAATCAAAGTCTCACTTTGGTGCAGGTGATTGGTGGAAATTCAATCAAGTTGCTTGTTATTAGTGTGGTTGATTTTACATTACTGTCTTTTTAAATCTAATGCATTCTTGCTGGCTGCTTTGGAAAAAAGCCACCACAATTCTTTTTTTTTTTTTTTTAATTTTATTGTTGTTGTTTTACATCCATCCCCTTTTTGCTCCCCTCCATCCACCCCCCCACTCATTCCCCCCAAAGTCAATCCCACCTGTTGTCCATGTCCATGGTTCCTT
>PVIW01012651.1:0-30973 GCA_004026585.1 Noctilio leporinus
AACTCTATGACAATAAATATGACAACCTGGATGAAATGGACACATTTCTGGAAATGTATAATCTACCAAAACTGAACCCAAAAGAAGCAGAAAGCCTGAATAGGCCCATAACAACTAGTGAAATTAAAGAAGTAATCCAAAATCTCCCAAAGCACAAAAGCCCTGGACCAGATGGCTACACAGGTGAATTTTACCAAACGTTTAAAAAAGAACTAACTCCTATCCTTCTCAACCTATACCAAAAAATACAAATATAGTCGATCTCCATTCATAAATTTTATCGCCCTTAGGCTAAGCACTGTGGTTAGGAGGCGGATCAAGGGTTATTTCAGCTAGCTCCTTCTGAATTCTTTTAGCATTAGTGGATGACTTAGCAGTGGTTTTGCTAGAGAGTTTGGTGTTTTTCTTCTGCTGGGTGGCAGAAAGTTTTCTTTCTTCTTGCTCTTCAGGCTCTGGAGTGGCTGGGTCTCACTGGTCTGTATCTGAACTACCACTTCTTATGCTGGGCTCTCATCATCGGACCTCTGCCTATCACTGGACATCTTGATGAAGTTGTTACTTGGAAAACTCAGCTGCCCGCCTGGCCCTCTTGTGCATGGCTATGGTGTGTCAAGCTTGGGTTTTATAGATTACCCAGTGAGTCAGGTGCCAATGACTATGGGGAGGCTGCCAACATCTTCAGTGGGCTCTAGTGAGCTGGAGAAGGCCAATTGGCTCTGGAAAGCAGAAGGGAGGAAGCTAGCAATAAATTAATATGGTGGCAGGTCCCTTCATGAAAGGGACTTTGTAAGGAGGTAGAGGCTGTCCATGAGCACGTATGCATGTGCATCTCTTCTCCTGGGATATGAACAAAACAGGACCACCCTTCAACCTCCTTTTTCTTTCCTTTTGGGACAGCAGCCCCAGGAAAGGCCAGCAAGGTTGAAGGGAGGAGAGGGGGGAGAGAATGAAGTTTCAGGGAAAGGTAAGTCTCTGTAGGGACAGGACCTTCGCCCAGGGGGAGAGGCTGCATTTGGTCCACATTGAATGGAGGAGGGTGATCCCTTTCACACCCTACCTTTGAGTGCTCCTCCATCGGAGTTATGGTTTCTTCCCCTTTTGGCCACCCTCCTCTCCATACTCCCAAATCCTGCTCTTCAGCCCCTGGGCAATTTCCCTTTTGAAAAACTGACTATTAAAGCCCATACATTTCATTCATCTGAAAATTCAGACTAAGGACATCTATACAGATAGAAAGCAGATTAGTGGTTGCCAGGGGCTGGTGGGATGGAGAAGTAAGGGACAATAGCTAAATGGTACAGGGTTTCTGTGTGGGATGGCAGAAATGTTCTAAAATTGACTGTGGTAATGATTGAACAACCTTGTGGATAAGCAAAAAAATACATCATTTCATCGTACACCTTAAATGGGTGGGTTATGTTATGGGACTTATATGTCAATAAAGCTATTTTGAAAAATAAAGCCAATTATTAGGTAGTCCTTCCTTAGTTGATCTGTCTCTTTAAATTAAAAGAAAGAGAGAAAGAAAGAAAGAAAGAAAGAAAGAAAGAAAGAAAGAAAGAAAGAAAGAAAGAAAGAAAGAAAAAGAAAAAAGAAGAATGCATGCCGTGGTTCTGTTTCTCCCTGGTGGGCATCAGCATCATTACAGGACCTGTTGTTGCTGGCACTGGGTGCTGCACCATTGGGCTGGGCACCTCATCGTGATTGCAGATAGCTGGCCAAATGCACTGTATGTGCAGCAATGAGAACTATATGGAAGGCATTTAATATAGTGACTCACAGGGTCATGCTTGAAAAATTAATTCAAATTGGTTTGGCATCAAGCCAAGGAAAACTGTCTGAAGAGGCTGTAAACATAAAGTAATGGATTGAGTTGAAGGACAGATAGAGGGAAAGCAACAGAGAGAGGCCCAGTCACACAGCCCCCAAGGTAACTAGCTGGAAGGAGCTGATGTGGTGGCTGGCACACTGCTTGGTTGGGGAGGGGACTTTGTTCCAAATCCTGATCCTCTGTCTAATGCCAGTTCTTCTCCCCTCTCTGGAGTCCCTGGTACCTGGTCTATTACTTTTGGCAACACTGATCCCTGTCACCCCAGATATTGCTGGCAGTCCTGATACCTCTATTTGTAACCTATCTCCCTCCCTACTGCGAGCTTCTTGAGGGCTGAGAGGGAGAAGCTACAGATAAACAGTAGCTTATGGGGTACACCATAGTGTCCATCCCAGGGAAGCCCTGGTAAGTTGTCAGGGACCTTGCTCTTTCAAACCCGCACCTCACTGAACAAAAATATTAATGTAAGTTTTCCTTCCAGTAGTTTGTGCTGGGAAAGCATAGGTTTTTTCATGGGTTTTCCAAAGAGATGTTATGATGTCTCTTTTTATAGATTTACTGAGGTTTAATATAGATATTAAAATCCAGTGATTTTTAAGAAATTTATAAAGTTGTGCAACCATCACCCCAACCACTTTTTAGAACATTTTCATCATTAACTATGCATTGTAAACCCTGCATTTCCCCCCCATATTCTGATGCATTAGAGGTGCAGAATGTTCTCCTTTCCCTGCTCCCCTCCCTCAGCCTGGAAAGTGAAAGCTCAGTGACCTGTGGGTCAGCCCCCTGTGTTCTCAGCCCAGCTCTGCCACTGAGTGGTTGTGTGACTTTGAGTAAGTCTTTCCCTCCTCTGGGTTTGGCTCTTCCTCCTGAAAAGTGCCAGAGTTGGGATGGCGGCAGAGGGGACCCAGCTATTCTGTGCAGTCTTTCCAGCTCTAGCACTGATAGAGTATCTCTGCTCTACCCAGAAGACATGACGAAGGTCCACGGGGTGAAAAGCTCTGGGACCCTTCAAACTTCAACCTTCAACCTTCAACCACTGGGGCCTATCTGGTACCTGCACAAATGAAAACAAGAGTATATAGTGCTCCAGATGCTTCTTGAGCAGAGTGCTTGTGTCTGGGACTCCTTTTCTAAACATGAAAATAACTCTAGCATCTTTCGCAGGTACACATAGCATCCCTGCAGCTAGACATGTGACCAATCTTGGGCAAACAGAATGGGATGTAAGCACCTGTAGGTACCCTGATTCCTTCAGAAGGTCCCTCAGGAGGCCTCACACATTTGTTATGTTCCTCCAGCCCTTACTGTCTCCCCTTACCAAATGAATTCAAACACATGTTTCCTGAGTACTTACCAGGGACCAGGGTTCAGGTGAGGAGGCCCTACAAGGGATGTGGATGTGGATGTGGATGTGAACAAGACAGTTCAGGCCTTGGAGAACCCCACATTTTCCACAGTGGAGGAAGTAAGGTATACAAGTTTCCTATGGTTGCTGTAACCAATAACCACAGACTAATGGCTTAAAACACATGTTTAGTATCTTACAGTTCTGGAGGACAGATGTCCAAAATGGGTTTCACTGCACTAAAGACAAGGTATCAGTATGGTTGCATTCTTTTTGGACACTCTAGGCTAGGATCCATATCCTTGCCTTTTTTTGGCTTTTAGGAATGTCCACACACATTTCTTATAGTATGGTGGCACCACTACAACCTCCGCTTCAGTTTTCACACCGTCTCTAATTCTGACCCTCCTGCCTCCCTCTTATAAGGATCTTTGTGATTATGTTGTATTCACCCAAATAGTTCAGGATAATTTCCCCATTTTAATATCCTTAAATTAATCACATCTGCCAAGTTTCTGTTTCCATGTAAGATAAAATATCCAAATGTTCCTGGAATTCATACACAAACATCGTTGGGGGCCATTATTCTGTTCAATTCACAAGACTTCAGTTGGATTCTTATTCTAGTCAACAGATTATATAGCATTCATTACTATTATTTTTTATTTTGATACTCAAATCATCCCAGACTTCATCAGTGGGATTTTTTTCAAACTAGTTTCTGGGTCCTTTTAGCATGTCCCTATCATTCTCGGAGCACATCTTTACCCTCTTGGAAGTATAAGATGTTCAAGACTCATCTGTCAACTTGACTGTCCCAAGAAATTAACCATTTCTCCAAGAAACCCTGGTTCATTTAGTGGACAAAATTATGCAGAAGCCAAGGTCTGGGGATTGTGTGTGCTCATTGTTATGTGGATGTCATTAATTCTAGGCCCTTTCAGTGGACAGAACAAGGGAATATACACATGTATAATCAAACACATATGCACATATCATGTACACACATCTGTGTCTCTATTATAAAACCATGATCTATACCAATTCCTGTCATTGGTATCCAAAAACCCAGAGTTTATTCTTGCTCTTCTCTCTGCCATAGTTGCACTTCCCTCTTCCAATAACAAGAAAACTGATCCTTATTATCCTCAACATATTTACTCATTTTTTCAATTCCACCAGATTGTATTAATCTCCTGGTGACAAAGGCTGGTCACAGAGGCAATGGCTCCATAGCCTCTGCCTGCTATTCCTCCTGAGGCACCCTGCCCAACACCACTGCTCATTCTGACATCAACCTACTGTGTGACCTTGACCTCCTTCCTTTACTCCTTTCCTCTCATCCAGGCAATGGTACTTGAAAGTAGAAATTTATGCCTCTTTAAGAAAGTGCAGAGCACTATGTGGGGCTAGAGCTTAAGGAAATGTTGAGAACATGAGACATGAGGCAGTTCTTCTCAAACTGGGGCTCAAAGACTCCAGGGAAACCTTCTGACTACGGGGGTGGGGGAAGAGTAGTGGGTGGACAGCTCTGGAGGAGTAAGGAGCTTGGATTGGGACTGGATCCTGTGGCCTATGTGGAACAATGAAAAGTGTGAGTTGGAGTGAGCAAGTCAAATTTTCATTTTCTTTAGAGGCTCCTGATGTTCTATGAATAGATGAGAGAAGGGATAAACAGATAAAAAAGAGAGATAAGGCTCTAGGCAGAGACCAGTTAGAAGGCTCTTGCAGGAGGTCAGGGAGGGCTAATGGAAAGAACTAAGGCAATGGCAGTGGCAGTGGCAGTGGCAGTGGCAGAAGAGGAGACAAATAATAGGGATGACCAAGTTTAAGGACACTTTCTCCTTTCTGCAGCACTTAGAGACTGACCTGAATGATAAGCCCTCAGTCAGAGATTGGGAGATTGGAAAGGAAAGCTTCAGGGAGGGAGGGCAAAGGGAAGGGAGGTGAAAAGAGACTTTCTTTTGACTGGGAAATGACAGTGAGACTTCAAAGTGAAGCCTCTGCACCAAGCAAATGAAGGTAGAGATGGCAAAGGAGGCACTCTACAAGGATAATTCATCAAAACCACAAAAGGGGTGAATTCTTTTAGAGGAGTTTGAGGCCCAAGGCCAAGGCCTGAGTATTGGGATAGTTGAAATGGTGGGAGCATGGGGCAAACAAAGAAGAACCAGGGTAGGGAAGGAGGGGAGACAGGGGAGAGTGCAGCATTCAGAGGCTCACCCTGACCAAGCTGGATTCCCTGTAGAAGCCCAGACCAGGCATCTCCTAGGAAAGAAGGAGCTTGCCCAAGTCTTTCTGGAATGGCCCTTGTCTTTAAACTCAAGCAAACATTCCAATCACCCTTGAGACCATCCAGCACAAAGATCTCTGCCCTCTCCACCTGAAGGAAGGCTCCTCCTTATGCTAACAATTCAAAGCTTTGGATTCTGTTTCATTAAGCAACCTCTTCTCCAGGCAAGCCACCATGATTTTCAAGAGGATCTGAGGATTCAGACATTTCTGAAGTTTTGCATGTAAATCTAATTTCCTTCATTGACAGTCTCAGAGGGTTATCTTCCTTTGGTATCACTCAGGCCCCAGCGGTACTCCACACCTTAGCTTTAAGCGCCTCTGATATCCTACCTCTTTGTTGGTGAGAAAATGGTTTCTTTCCATGCACCCCAAACTGCCCCATGAAAGCTGCTGGCAGAGCCAGATGGGCTGACACCCTTCAGTTGGGTGGAGAATCCCAGTGTCAACTATTTGCATGCCATGGTTTTCCTATAGGGAGCACCCTAGAGGAGCCTGTAATTTATTATCGATGACGCTATTTTGCTCTAACTCTTGCCTAGGCAGTAACAAGAAGATGAGGCCAAGCTCAGAAATGATGTAGTAGTGTAGTTGGACGACAATGTGGGTGGCCATGTCAACCAGAAGAACAAGTGACACCCTGTGATAGACCCTGACCCAGCCTTATATTCCTTGACAATTTGGGATACTCTTCCTACCGAGTCCTTGCCTTGCCTAAAGCCTGGAGCCCACCCTTAACTCTTCCTGTACCTCAAGCCTTCAGGAAAGGTCTAAAACTCTTACAGGCCATTTTCCTGGGATGCTCATTAGAGCAGTGCTTAGAGCAGATTGGAAGGTGAGCAGAGATCAGTTTTCTTGCTGCCATCTGTGTGGAACTGTTTTCCTATTGCTCATCAGAAGCACCCAACCATGTTTTCCAACAAGCAGGTGACAGGCTTTCTCTGCCCAGCAAGGGGCCAGCCTAATAGAGCTCACAGGCAACACTTGCAGTGTGACTTCCTGTAAGCAATAAGTTGCCTTAGGCCCTGTTAGATTAATCCAGCTTGTATACAGATGTGTGCTTTATGGACTGTCAGAAGTCAGTTATTATTTGTTGTTGACTTTGAAAGCCATATCATGTTCCCCAATGAGTCAATTCTGGGCAGTCCATTCATTGATCCACAGGCATGGAGTTCAGTGATTCCAGGTGTTGGGAGAGAAGCAGGAAGAGGCTGCGCAGACAGACATGGCAAACTCAGTGTGTCAGTCCTGAAGCCAGCTGTAATTATTGTCAATTCAATTCAACCCACATGTCCTGGGTTGAGACCCAGGTCAAACATTGAGGGAATACAAGGTGAAGCAGCAGCTTTGGCTGCTGACCTCAGCTTGATCAGGTCTTGGAGAGGCCAGGTGGTGCACACAGCCTGGGGCTTAAAGCCCAAAGGTTCCCTGTGTGCCACAGGCATAAGTCAAATATGGTTGGAAGGTATACTCACTATACTGTGTGGCAGAGGCTGGCCAGCTGTTATCACGATGCATCCTTCTCCCCTAGTACTAACCTACCTCATTCATCCTCACTCATATATACACACATTCCCACACCAACAACTCTCATACTTACACATGTGCCCTCACAAACACACACCAACATTCACACATATATATTCACATACATGTCTGCATATACAAACCCACATACATTCATATACTCACTCTCACATACCATACCTATATTCCCACTTATACACATCCACATACCTCCACACAGCCACATTTTCTCTTCCACACTCACACAACTGCACATGCTTATACAGACTCTCATTCTCATACATAAGCCCTCACACACTTTTGTTCACACATGTTCACAACCACACACACACACACACACACACATCCCATGTAAGCCTTCACAGGCACACTGCCATACATCTTCCCATTCACGTATTCCAGTCACTTGTGGCAGTCTTTGCCAGGCCACCTGTATATCCTTGTGAGCTGAGGAAGCCAGTGGATCCAGATGTCTGGGTAAAGAGTGTGGTTTTCATATAGGCATGAGATAGAAAGGTTGCTCCCTAAGTTGAAAGGGGGACAGAAGAGAGTTATTTTCACTTTTTTTTGGACACCTGAAGTGCTTTTGAAAAACACACATTTCTTTGACTCAGCATCTGGACCTTACTGCTAGGAGAGGGGAAATGCAGGCAACATGTGTCTGTCAAGTAGCACAGGAGCACATCTATCCATTTATTCATTCAGTCAGCCATTCTGTCAGATATTCTTAAGTATTAATTGATCACATAGTAAGAACCTAAGTGTCAAGAATGCATACATTCTTAAACAAGAAACCACAGCCTTACCCTGGCAGTACTCACAGTCTGGTGGGAAGACATGAACAGAGGATGACAGTGTGGCCTCAGGTTGCAGGGACAGAGGTGCTCTGTGGTTACAATGAGGATAGGAATATCCCTTGACCAGGGTGACCAGGTAGCAATACTCCCTGCTTGCTCCTTGGAGGGAGAGGCAGGCATGCAAATAAGCAAGCTCTGTGGTTGGCAAACTTGAGGACATATAAGAGATCCCCTGAGGGTTTGTCACAACGCAGATTCCTGGGACCCATCTTAGAGCTTCTGAGTCAGTAGGTCTGAGGCGGGGCCTGAGCATTTGCATTTCTTACACTGTTACTGGTCTTTGGGTCTATACCTGGAAGTGTAATTACTGGGTCAAATGGTAATTTCATGTTTAACTTGCCGGGGAACCACCAGACTTTTCAACAGTGACAGAATCATTTTACATTTCCACCAGCAGTGAATGAAGGGTCTGATTTCTCCACATCTTTGGTCAACTGTATTATTTGGATATGAACTTATAAGGGTTCAGGTTAAGGAGGAGGAATCTGAATGGGACTAGGAGGAGCAGCAGGGAAGAGAGGAGGAAAACCATAGCAGCATAGTACCCTAGAAGCCTGAGAGCTAGGTTTCAGGACACAGCCGGTGGTCATGCTAACAGGATAGTGACAGTGCCCTAATGCTGTGGAGAACTGATTAAGGGGCTTCTTAGGGGCCAGGGCAGGGGAAGAAGCTAGAAGTGTGGTAGGAGATTGAGGAAGTGGAGACATGTCTGCTGGGCTGGGAGAGGGTGTTCAAGGGAGTGGTGGGGGAGAGGGAAATGGGGTTTGAGGGAGGGCTTTGGACATGGCTCTAGGACTTGCATGATGTAATCTGAGTTGGCTTCTATGCTGCCAGTACCCTCCATTGTTGCTGGGGGTTTGGAGCATGTGCTGAGGGCCCAGAGACCCTGCTGGCCTGAAAGTTTGTTGAAAGAGGAACTGTCTGGAGACAGCCATTAGGAAATCTAGCTAAAGAAGCTCTAGGGGAGCCAGAGAAGATGCAATTGGGGGAAACTCAGTAAAGTTTCTGCAGTGCTTGAATCATCCCCATCATTGAAATGACAAGTTCCTTTTTCCAAATGAGGGGAAAGCCCCAGTGCTCAGCTGAATACCTGGCAAACTCAAACTGTGGGGACTGAATAAATGTGCTTCCATCAATGAAAAGGTGAGAGAGGAGGTTAGGGGGAAGAAGGGAGAAGAAAATGGAGGGAGGGAGGGAGGGGGAGAGAGAGAGAGAGACAGAGAGACAGAGAGAGAGAGAGAGAGAGAGAGAGAGAGAGAGAGAGAGAGAGAGAGTTCCTCACAGGTTCCGAGGAGTTGATTTACATGAGACCCCTGAGCTTCATGGGGGCCAGCAGGGCTCATGAGCAGCCAGTGGGGTAACAAGAGATTGTCAGACAAGCAGTTTAAGGGTTATTCAAAGCCATGTCCTTTGTCCTCTATTTTCAAGCTTGTCCCCCACCATGATTTAAGTGAGGGTAAAGTTCCACAAGGGCCCTTGGCCAGGCTGAGCACCAAGTCTTAAGTCTAGCTAGCAAGGCCCATGACTGACGTCACTCAGCAGGGCTTCGTGCAGGCTGATGCCCAGTGCACAGTTGGTGGTGGAAGATTGGATTGGTACAGTGGGGAAATCCCAAGGCACTGGGATCTCTGAATGCCCTGTCATTCTTGTCAAACTGGTTGACTTTTTGCTAGGCCTTGGGAAGGATGGACTTTCAGAACTGAGAGTAAGACAAAGAATGCAAAGTGGGGTGGGGAGCAAGGATAGAGAGGTGGACTGGGGCTGGGGGCAGTGAGGTAAAGAATGACAAGTGTGTTAGAACCACCCTGCTGTGCTGCTTATTCTTTAGAAAGCATGCCACCCTTTCCAAAGCCTTTCTCATCTACTCACAGACAAGGCTGAACCAACCTCCTAATACTTGCTGTAGCTGGGACCCCAGGGCCCTTCTTCCAATTCAAGCTGTCTCCCTATTGGCACGCTGGGGTAGTCCCACTGGGGTAAGGGACCTCTGACTATTCCTCATGAAAGCTATTTCCTTTTCTCCACTTCTCCACCCTCTTCCCCTCCCTTTGCTTACCCTTTCCTCCTCATTTTTTCTCCCTTGTTTTCTTCCTTCTTGGTTATCCTCCCACCTCTGCTGCTCTCCTTTCCCTTCCTTCTATTTCCTTTCTTAACCTCCCATTTCTCTGTCTCCCTCCCTTCACCTCCTTCTTCACCACAATTCTCCTCCCAATCTTCCCTCTCCCCTCAACCCTCCATTTTCCTTTCCTTCCCTTCCCTTCCCCTCTATACTCCCATGTTTTTCCAAGTGGAGGAGAAAGCTGGGCCTGAGTTTTCAGCCTTTCTTAAGGTAGAGGGGAGGAAAGAATGTGGTGGACAGGGAGGCAGATGCAGATAGGAGCTGCCTGCTTCAGGCCCAGGAAGTCTGGTGTCAATTGTGGGGTGGGAGAAGCGAGTAGAAGTGGAACCTCCAGAGAGGTCTCTGTTTGCACCTCCCTGCCCACCACCTGACTCCCCTCCTACATATACCTAGTATTGCTCTGGAGTGCCCAGGAAAGAAAGAGATGGGTAACTGCAGAGATGCTGAGTTACATGAATGCTTTCTAGACACTTCCTGGCTTATTTCTGCTGGGTGATCCTTGATGATGGTGATGCTAGTGGGAAACACTACAGGGTGGCTTCCATGAATCATTTCCCTTGGCCATTTGCAAGCAAGTACCCATGTTATAGAGGGACATGTGTATATTGTAAGAAAATCCTTTTGAATATGTATATGTGAAGAAATGAAAAGAATGCTGAGCAGGCTGTCTGGACTTGGCCACTAGTGTGACCATGGTCAAGTCACTTATCCTATTTGAGTTTCATTTTATTCCTCTATGAAATTCTTTGGTCTGGTGGCCCCTAGGGTTCCTTTGATTACTGGCAGTCAGCTGATTTTAAGCTGCTGTATCATCCTCTTCAGATTTTCTATTGTTGGTTGGCCAATTGCAAGGTGGGGTGGCCTTTGAATCCACATGTTAGTCTCCTTTGTACAGTCCCTGGGCCCACAGTGTCAAACTCACCTGGCAGCTTATCAGAAATATAAACATTTGGCCCTCCACACTCTGACTCAGAAACTCTGGGGGTGGGCCCAAGAAGCTGACTTTGAACAAACCCCTTGGGTGATTCTAATGTGTACTGATGTGTGACAACAGTCCCTGGCCAGTCCACACCTCTACTGGCAGCCTTGCTTTTATACAGGTTTCATTATAGCAAAACTGAGGATTTATTTCCATGAAGAACATCAAAGGTAGTTAACAGACAGGCTGGAGATGGAGAAGATATTTACTGTTTAAACTGGCAAGGGATTAATGGAGAAAATATACAAAAAAAAAAAAAAAAAAAATCTGCAAACCAACAAGAAAAAAGCCCAACAGGAAAATGAGCAAAGCATGTGAATAGGCAATTCCAAGAAGGAGAAACCCAAAAAGCTGGCAAGTAAATATGTGAAGAGATGGTCAGATTTGTTAGGAATCAGATAAATGCAAATTAAAGCAATGAAATAAGATACACATATCTCAAATTGGCAAAAAGGAGCTATATGATGCCAAGTCTTGGCTAGGATAAGGAGAGAGGGGAACCATTGTGTGTATTGGTGAGAGTCAAGCTAGATTGATGCAGCTGCTTTGGAAAGTCACCTGGCAAAATCTAGGTAGATCAAGTGTATATGTCCACATTAACCTAACAACCCCTGGCTTGCTACAAAGGGGCTACTATGCCCATACTAGTTTCCTGGCTATTGTATTACCATGATCTTGGTAGTTTAAAACAAGAAAAATTTATTCTCTCCAAATTCTGGGGGCCAAACGTCCAAAATCTGTATCACTGGACTAAATGACGCTATCAGCAGGGCCCACATCCTCCAAAGGCTCTAGGAGCAGTTCCTTCGTTACCTCTTCCAGTTTCTGATGGCTGCAACTATTCCTTGGCTTTGTAGCTGCATCACTCCATTATTTAAAGCCATCATCTTCACTTCTTTCTCTGTTCCATCTTCACATTGCCTTTGTGTGTGTGTGTGTGTGTAAATCTCCCTTCCCTCCCCTTTAAAAGAATATATATGCACTGATTGAATAGGGTCACACAAAATTTATATTCCCCCAGAACCTCAGAAAGTGAGCTTATTAGGAAATATAGTCATACTGGATTAGGAAGGACCCTTGACTGGTAACCTTATAAAAGGAGGAAAGGATACATGGTGATGTGAAGAGAGAGACACAGATTGGAGTGATGCTGCCACAGCTAAGGAATGCTGGGGACACCAGAAGCTGGAAGAGGTGAGACTTGGGAGGGAATGTGCCCTGTTGATAGCTTGATTTCGGACTTCTGTCCTACAAAATCATGAAAGAGTTCATTTTTGTTGTTTTAAGCCACTTAGTTTGTGGCACTTTGTTATATCAGTCCCAGGAAACTCATACAATACATGATTGTACTTTAGGCCCACCCTGATAATCCAGGATAATCTCTCTACCTCAAGATCCTTAACTTACATCTGCAAAGTCTTTTTTCATACAAGGTAACATGTATGGGTTCCAGGCATTAGGAGCAGATATCTTTGGGACCATTATTCAGCCTATTACAAGAACCTACACAAGAAGTTCATCATGCATTGCTTGTGCTAATAGAGGATCAGAGGCAACCCAGGTATCCACCACTAGGGAAAAGGGAAAATAACTGAGTAGTTACAAACAACTGACTTAGGAACACATAGCAACATGGAAAAATAACACACATAGGGTTGAGTGAAAAAGCACCCAGGAAGAAACTAAACAGGACAATACGACTTGTGTTTATTGAAAATACATATACACATACAATACCCAACATATTTGCCACAGCACACACTGAAGTGTTTGCTATTGAAAGGAGGGGAATTGGAGTGGAAATGGGATTTATGAGGACAGGGTGGATGGATGGATTGATCCAGCCAGAGAGGGACCTACCAGCGATGGTAATGCCATGAATTGAGGTGTGTCATACTGGAGGGCCAAAATAAACAAAGTAAAAGAATGTCCCAGATGGGTTTTTTTCAGTGAAGGTTGTCTTACTCTGGAAGCACCTTGGCAGGATTTGCACAAAGATACACTGTACAAAAAACATATTGTCCAATTAGCTGCAATGATAGTGGGTGGCAGCCAGTGAGTTTCATCTTTTCCCATCTTTCCCTTCCCTTTAGTAAGGGGTATAGGAAGAAACCATGTGGCCTCCAGAGTGCAGGCAGGATACTCTCCTTAGCAAGACCAAGGAACAAAGAAAGCCTCATGGATGTCATTTGCTGTTGCCTGACAGTTGTTTTCCATCTATTGTACTGAGTGCCCCCTCCTAATAGCCTTGAGCAGGCAGCTGATGCCGTTGGTTCACACTATGGTCTTGGTTTACACCTCCCATGGTTTTGTTTATTCTTGGAATACACCTTTCCTTCTTTTCTCCATATACGCTATTTCTCCCAATGCCATTGATCAAGTAGCAAGAGTGCAAAACAGAATGAGCCCAGTGGCCATGGAGTTATATAAATCACTGTAAATTCCAAATCACTTTGGTAAATAGTCATTTTAAACCCTGGGGAAGGGTGTTAGATCTTGTTTGCTTCTTTCCCATTGGGCGCCTCTTAGTTCCCTTTAAAAAATACCATTTTTCTTGCCTATGCTTGGGGAGGAAAAATAACTTTTAATGTTTTGTCTGTTAATAGCAAGGCCAGAGGGGAGAGGGAATAGTTTATTGTGACCTTTTCTATATCCCCAACAAAGGCTTTTTACCAGACTTGACTTTCAATATTTTTCAACCTAACAACAAGAACATCAATAACAACAACAAAAATCTGATTGTGGCAGTCAGCTATGTTCTTGTCTGGGCTGTCTTTAATCTACTTGAGGATTCATATTTCTGGGTATAATAACAGCTGCTTAATTTTGTGATTTATTTCTATCCACCCCCTCACTCCTACTGTTATAGGCATACCCATGAGACTACATTTCCAAACACAGGTGAGGAATCAAGTGGTGGTTTTTCATCTCCTAAGATGTTGTAACAACCTGCTCAATGTTTGTGCTCCTGGTGAACAAACATTTGTTCGCAAAGTGTAGCCTTGCCTCCTTTGACACAATTGGCAGCCCTTATTCAAAACAGAAACTGGTTTTAAACACAAAATTCATCTAGAGACTTCAACATATTCTTAGTTGTTTGCTTCTAAGACAAGGATTTAGTCCAACCAGAGAAGGGAAGATGAGAGAACAGGCAAAGGTAGCTCACAAATATTCCTTGCCTGCAGCCAAGAGAGGCCTTCAACCAATCTCTCAGCCCCACAAAGCTTCAATTATCCATTCATACAATGATGTGGTTGGAAGTAGATGTGTATTTTCACACTCTGTAGAATGTTCTCAGAAGTATGTCAGGAGCCACCATAGAGATAGGAAGAGGACTAGCAGATAGGGATCCTACCCCCATTTCAACCATTGCCCCTCCACTTTCATCTGTTGTCATGATGGGCTACAACATATGAATTTTCATTTGAAAAGTCATTGATTTTTGCCTTGGCTAGATATTGGTTAGAGCATTTTCCCAATATGCTAAGGTTGCAGGTTCAATCCCCAGACAGGTCACCAGGTCACATACAAGAATCAACCAATGAATGCATAAATAAGTGGAACAACAAACTGATGTTTCTCTCTGTCTCTCTCTCTCCCCTCCCTTCCCTCCCCCCTTCTCACTCAAAAAATCAAAAACAACAACAACAACAACAACAAAAAACTCATTGATTTTGCTGCTAAAAAATGTGTGGAAACCATCACACTAAATGAATTTTAGTTTCCTGGGTCTGCCATGATAAATTACCGTAATTTGAAAGGCTTAAAACAACATAAATTTATTCTGTTCTGATACTGAATGCTAGAAGTTTGAAATCAGCATCACTGGGCTAAAATTGAAGTGCTCTAAGGAAAATTCATTTGTTGTCTCTTTCAGCCTCTGGTGGCTGCTGTCATTCCTTGGCTTGTGGCCATATCACTCCAATCTCAAAACCTCCATCTTCAAAGCTCTATCTGCTGTTTTCACATTGCCTTCTCCTCCGTGTGCCTAATCTCCCTTTGTCTCTCTCTTATATGGGTACATATACACATCTGGATTATATTCCAGATAATCCTGAATAATCTTGCCATCTCAATATCCTAAATTTTATCACATCTATACCTGCATAGACTTCTCAATCATTCTGGTGATTAGGATGTGGATATCTATTGGAGACATTTTGCAACCTATCATAGGCCTTTTCAGCAATATGTTTCTAGGATTTATTGCCCTCCTCCACACCAATTTTCATCTTGATAGCTTTCTCTACATTTCCATGCCTTAAATAATCCAAAAGTACAGCATTGCTTTTTATTCAACTGGAATACGGAATCCAAACTTCATTCCTTCAGCATGAAAGAGTGTAAGTTTATGAGCCCTCCACTCTGACCTATGATGTTTTTCTTTCTATAAAAGTCTAATGGAAATTGTAAGTTGTTTTTGCTTTGGTTAATCTTGCTGTCCAGTAGATACTGGGTGCCATGCATAGCCTTTAGGCAATGTAAAGAGAAGTTCCAGTGCTGACCCCAGGGCACAAGTTAGAACTACATTTCTGGAACCCATCTTCAAATTTGGGCAGTTTCCTTTGCTCTGTGATCTGGAAACATCTGTCTGCTCTCTGACAACAAGGCAAGTACCTGTTGGACCTCGCAGCAGTAACTTCAAGGTGGTGTTTGAAAAGTATTTTGTTGCAAGGATCGCCCCCTCCCCTTATATTCTATTTTTCTGGTCACAAAAGTAATTCTTGCTTAGTGTCCAAAAGTATAATGACATAGCATAAAAGATTTCCCATACTTCCTCCTTTCCAAGGCAATCACATTTATCAAGTGCTTTCTATATGTCCAGACCCAGACTAAGTGCAGTTCACACTTTATCCTGTAATCTTCAGAACTATCCATTGGGGGTGGGGGTGCATATTATCAGACCCATTTTACCTATGAGGAAACTGAGGCATGGAGAAATTCAGCAACCAGCTCAAGGGACTAGGATAGGAAATATGGGAGTTGAGGCTTGAACCCAGCTTTGGAGGCTTGACCCCAAAGCTCGTGCTCTTGACCTCTGCACCCACCACACTCATTCAGTATAATTTTGTATTCAGGGGTCTCAAAACAATAATGACTATGTGCTCACAAAGACATATCTCCACTAGGATGCATTCTTTCAGAAATGTATCTTTGCCAGGATCAACTGATATTCTGTTTTGCTCAACGTCTCATTCAGTGAGGTTGTTGTAGTATTCTGAGTTTCTGAAGGGTGAGTTTGGTTGGCAGGGTACTCATCTGGTCTCCAATTGATCAAGAAGCTTGGGGAAAGAAAGACTCCATCAGCAGGGCCTGAGGGGTCTCTCCCTCCCCAATACTACCCTTTTGGAAGGGGTGTGGCATGGTGTATTCAAAAGGCCAGTTCATATACTCAGGAGAAGAGGAACGTTGCCACAATAAGGAGTGGATTTGTTGGAGTATGGGATGGGTAGGGTGGTGGGAGGTCACACATTTCTCTTAGTCTTAAATTAACTATCTCGCCATCTATATTCATTTCCTTTCTCAATGTGTTATGTGCCTCCTTTTCCCTTGGTGCAGTGGAAATGTATCCACTTCCTTTTCTAAAGCATTGGGAAGCTTTCCAGTCCTCACTTTGGTGGGAGAAGAAGGCAGTGTGATGCAGTGGGCAGAGCTTAGGGTAGCAAGGCAGAGTCTTTTGGTTCCAGACTCAGCTCTGCTACTAACACCCATGTAACTTTGAGCCAGCTCCTGGCCTTGTCTGGAACTCAGTTCCCCACCTAGAAAAAGAAAAGTTCACGCTAAATGACAATGGTCCTTTTACCTGTAAAGTTCTATGATTTATAGTGTTAACACTCTAGCATGCTAAGAGGTGGTGTGGAAACCCATCACAAATATTTAATTAGCAACATATGCTAAGTTCATCACATAATCACAAGAAAGATTGCAGCAAGATCTAGAAGGGAGAGGATGATGCATAGCATAATTTGATACTCTCTTTTCTCTAGATCCCCCAATCAAGTGTTCCAGAAGCTGGATTTCTGTATGATCCCCAGCTTATCATCATTATTCATCATCCAGCTCTTAAGATTAAAGGCAGGAAGCTAGCTAATGGGAAGAGTTTCCCAGAGGCTGCCACAACAGAAGCAGCAGCAGCAGCAACAAGGCCATTGTGAATCTTTATCTCTCTTCTCATCCTTTAAAAATATTTTATTTAGTTATCTTTAGAGAGAGGAGAAACATCAATGTGCAATCAAGGGATGTGCCCTGACTGGAAATCAAATCAGAGACCTTGTTTGCAGGATGATGTCCAAATCACTGAGCCACACCAGTCAGGGATCCTCACCCTTTTTATTTTTATTTTATTTTTTTTAAAGATTTTAATTTTTTTATTATTTCCAGAGAGAGGGGAAGGGAAAGAGGCAGAGAGAGAGAGAAGAATCAATGTATGGTTGCCTTTCACCTGCCTCCAGCCACAGACCTGACTGGAGACCTGGTTTGCAACCTGGTTATGTGCCCTGGCTGGGGAATCGAACCTGCGACCTTTGGGTTGGCAGGCTGGCGCCTTAACCACTGTGCTACCAGCCAGGGCTTCTCACCCTTTTTAAAGAGTAGATTTGATGTTGCTGCATATATTACCAAATGATGTTGACCCTCATCTCTCAACATTATCAAGTCAATTTGATACTGTTTAATTTTACTCTGAGATCCTAGCAGGGACCAAAGTATTCTAGGGGTAGTATTCTGAGCCTTTCCAGGTCTGGGGAGAGATGATCATAGCTCAGTAGAGGGAGGGAGATGGGAAGAAACAGTTGTATTTGGGAGATATACAGGAAACCATATAAATAGGACTGGAGAACGTTGTTGATGTGGGAGATGGAAAAGAAATGGGAGCCAGACAGTATGCTGGAGTGATTGTGGTGCCACTTTTTGGGGTGCATATGAGGGAGGGGCTAAGGTTGGGGAGCTTGCTTTGAGAACACACTGGGGTAAGGTCTTGAAAGGTCACTCATCTGATGACTTCAGCAATTGCCCTCAAGCCCTTTGACCTTTGCTACCTTTCTCTCTCTGGCTTTCAGCAGACAGAAGAGTCAGCTATGGTCATTGGCACAGGAACTGCCCTCTGTGGGCCTGCTTGCTTGCTGAAAACAACAGGTCTGTTCAAAAGCCTGGAAGGCACAAACCTCAATTCTGTTCGCATGGCCTGTTGTCCTGAGCAAAACACTTACTTTTTCTGGGCTTCAATTTTTCCAATATATGCACAAATATCTCACAGGACCTTTGTGAGGTGCAGGGTAGATAGTAGAAGTGCAAACACCTTGTGAATAGTTAAGGAACAATGCAAAGTAACATTATTATTACCATCATTACCATTATCACCCTCTGATCTATCTTGGGCTATCTGTAGTTGTGTTGATAGTGCCTCACCTTTATAATTTTATGTGATTGTCCTTTAATAACTAATGAATAAAGCAGGCCAGGTACAAATATATCCAAAAGTGGAAAGTTGAGATAATAATCTAGATAAACCATGTTTATTATATTTTTTAAAGAAAGCTTTTCCTTGAAGTATCTATCTCAAGGCAGGCTGAATGGGAGAGTCATGTCACATTTAAAATGCTGCCCAGAATCATTCGAAAAGATTAACAAAGGAGATGTGTTTACAAATACAAACATACATTTTCCACTTCACTGCAAGATCATAGAACCAGAGCCTCTTCATCCATTCATTCCTTCAACAAATAATCACTGGTCATATACAGTGTACCCTCTTCCAGGCATCTGTGGACCACTGAGGGGCTTGTGCGTCAGTGGATATTAGTGTGAGAAAGACTCTGTATGTCATCAAGTATCTTTAGCTCCTTGACTGTACAGAAGGGGAAACTGAGGACCAGTGAGGCTCAGGGATTTGTCCAAGGGTTTGCCAAGGCCCCTTGCAGCTGAGGAAGAGCAGAGAACACAGTCCTTTGTGCTCCTAGGCTATGAGCCCTTCTATAGTACCTGTGTTGGCTTGGACTTGGAAACACAATTATTTGCTCAATACTGCATGAAGCAAATATTCTGTGTCAGGTCTTGGGCTGGGCCTTGTGGAGGTGATGTCATTGAAAGATAAATGACACTCAGTGCATGTTCCAAATCAGCTGTCACTTCACTTGGTAATCACAGTACCATGCTCTCAGTGCAGCCTCTTGAGGGTTCTGGCCCAGTTGTCCTCTTCCCCACTCCCCCATGCAGGACACAGGATGCAAGACAAAGTATGCAAGATTCAGACCCCACCAGGTATTAATGGAATGAACATGTGTTAAGGTAGGACTAGCTAGTATGAGAGTGGGTGCATGCCTTCTGATCCACCAGTCCAGCTTGTCTTGATTCTATAGCTCAGGTCCCAGACAGCCCAGAGAGAGTGATTCACTAGCGAAAATGTTTCTCAGTATGGACAAATAGAGTTCAGGCTTTGCCATAGATGTTTGGATTATCCTCCAACCATTGTTCTTCTGCATTGTCTGAAGAATCAAGAATGAAAACAAAGGCGACCACTAGAACAGTGAACCTTGATGAGTGCTAATTTTGTGTTAGTCATTGCCATAAGTGCTTCATATGATCACCACAATAACTTATGACATGAATACTATTACTAGTCTCATTTTGCAAATGGAGAAACTGAGGTACAGAGAGGTAGGGTTTCTTGCCCAAATCATACATCTGGTATGTGGCAGAGATTGGGCTCCAACCCTGGTAGAGTGGCTCCCACTTTTCCCCATACATCCAACTTAAAATACTATTTGGAGTCGTTTGAACTTCGATGTTCTCTTTGTAAGCTAAAGCCCTAGTTAATGACACAAATGCACCATAGCACTCTAGTACTCAAAAATCAAGAGCAGGGACTCACCCTCCCTCTGGTTCTCCAGTGCTGCTCTGTGGCACCAGGCAGTAAAAGAAGAGTGCCCTCACCCTCCTCTAGGAGTGAGGTAGATCCATAGAACTCCCCTGCTTGGCGTGGGAGTCGGAGACTTGGAATTAAGTCCCTTGTGGAGTTGGCATTTGTCTTCTAATTTCATCATTGCCCCCCACCCCTTGATCTGAGAGAGGGCTGATGACTCTGAGAGGGTATGCCCACCACACCTAGCCTTCAATAACACAGGCATGCCTCTACCTTCTCAGGCCTTTATTCATCTAGTATTTCTGAGTGTCTCCTGGGTCCCAAGCCTATGTGAGTTGGGCAGAAGACCACTTTAGACAGACATTCAACAAGCAATAACCCAAATGATGGCTGTGAGAAGTGCCCCAAAGGAGACCAGATGGAGAGAAGAAAGTGTGGGTGCGAGACCTCAGGAGGTTCTTAATGTAGTGCTGAAATGTGCAGAGGGTCACCTGTCAGGTTTTTTTTTGTTTTTTTTTTTCGGTGGGGGGTGGGGTGGTGAATGGACGAAGAGAGGAGAATCATTCCCTTTGTGAAACCCCATTGACAAACCTAAGAATGTTGATGCCCTAAGGGACCCCAGGGACCAGCTCTTGCTCTCCCTTTCAGTATGGGAAACAGGTCCAGAAAGACGGAGTGAGAAACACTTGGAAAATAACAACTCCAATTCCATGTTAGACAGTGGCCATCTTCAGCTCCCACCCTCCCCACTGCCGGAATCCCTTTGGTTCAGGTAAAGAGAAACACCTTGTACCTTTTCCCCTAAGATAGGTTACTGGCCCATTAGATGCTCAGTGAATCAGAGCAAGGCTTTTCCATGATACCAGGGGCAGGCACAGAAGGGCCTGGTTATCATATGGTTGAAAACTCCAGGGTAGAATGGGGAAGGGGATCATGAGAACCTGCTGTTGCCTTCTGAAGGAGACGGGGTCACAGGTGAGGTAGTCTAGAGCAGGTAACCCAGCAACACCATGAAGGTTTTTAAAATTAAATTTATTGAGTAACATGGGTTAATAACATAAGTTTCAGGTGTACACTTTATAATACATCTCTGTATTCTATTATTTGCTTACCACTCATAGTCTAATCTCCCTCTGTCACCATATACTTGACCCCCCTTATCCTTTCTATCCTCTCCTCTCCCAACACTTCTTCTCCTCTGATAACCACCATACTGTTGTCTATGAGTTTGTTTATTTGTTCATTTGTTTTTTTGTTTGTTTGTTTGTTTTGGTCTTATATCATACATGAGTGATATAAGCTTTTTATTTATTATTCCCAGAGAGAGGGAAAGGGAGAGACTCAGAGAGGGAAACATCAATGTATGGTTGCCTTTCACCTGCCTCCAGCTATGGACCTGGCTTACAACCTTGTTATGTGCCCTAGCTGGGGAATCGAACCAGCGACCTTTGGGTTCGCAGGCTAGCACCTTATCCACTGTGTTACCGGCCAGGGCTGACATTTCTTCAAGATCTGACAGGGAAAGGCTGTTCCCAGCATAGGGTAGTGGGTAGTAAAGGAGACCCCACTGCAGAGTGTCCTCACCCCTCTGCTGCTTCCTTCCCCAAGCAAGTTCCAAGGACCAGGTGCCTGAGAGGGCTGGGACCTTCATTTCATCTTGTTTCTCACAGGTCCTGGTCCACCTGGGGTTGTAGGCCCTGGATGGGCTGGTGTTGGTCAGGACTGTGTTCCCACAGGCAGCAGGGTGGGGAACAATTTCTAGGAAGCCCTTTACTTGCTGACCTACTTTCTGTTTGCAACCATTAGGAAAGCCTCAGCCAGCCTGTGGGCTTGGTGGCACTGGTGATGCTGCAGAGACCTGGGTGTGTGCTCTCTTCTCAGGTGGGTGGGATATTGCCATTGCCCCCCAAGGCCAGAGCCTTCAGGATGGGAGGGAGGCCAGGAGTATCCCACTCCTCACTCAGTGTGCCTGGGTGGAGGAGACATGTGCTGGCCTCAGCGTTCTGCTGGGAAGGCAAAACCCTGGCCACCCCAGCCACAACAGGCACATGGCTGATGGTCCTGTGACTCAAGGTGCCCTTTGGGCTCTGGGCCACCATGCAGGACTCCTTGGCCTAACCTATGGCCATGCAGGCAGGAAAAGCTGGGCAGAGGCTGGCCCCCTGTGGGTCTCTTTAGATTGTAGTTCTTCTGAACCTGGAACCCCTTTTCCTCAATGGTGCTGGCTGTTCCTGCCAGCTTGCTAATGGTCTTTGCACCAAAGGTGGAGCTGAGCTATAAAAGGACAATTGTGACACTAAGAGTCTAAAGACCATGCCTCCAGCCCTGGCGCAGCCACTGACTCCTGCTGTCAGGAGGTTGGGCTAGAGGACCTGACATTTCTTCCCAGCTGTGTGACTCTAAAAGCCTGTTGTAATAGCATCTGAGACCCTAACTACCTTTGAAAAACACTTACATCCCTATGGGGAAGAAAGTAAAGTTGGAATGTAATTTTCACCCAAGAGCAGAGGGAGAGAGGGGGGAGGGGAGGCATCTGGCCGTGAATAGGTCACCTGAGGTGAGCAGGGCAGGGCAAGGGCCCTGGGAAAGCCTAAAGCTAGACTGCCTACATGTGAAGATCTGAATTTATAAAGGCTCTTACATCCCCTTTGAGAGGACATGCTTCATTGTAGGACCTTCACAGCAAGTATCCTTAACATATTTTAAATGATTCCACAATCTGGCTCCACCCCTACCCCCATATTCACCTGGCTGCATGTTCATTGATCTTTAAGGAGGCTAACTGAGGTGCACCTTAGGGATATCACCTTTAAGTTCTGGGCACCCAAATGAAGACCTGGGGTGGGGGTGGGGGTTGTGAGTGTGGATATGTGTATAAGGGGGATAGTTTTAGGAGACCAGGACCTCATTTCTGCTGAATGAAGATTCCCTTTAATCTTTTGAGGGGCTTGAACTGACAAGAACCAAAAACCTCTTTAAATAACATTAGTCATTCTTTGTCCTATTTCCTAGTTACTTTCAAGGTTTTCCTAATTTCTCCAGGTAGCCAAGCAGGGTTCTGTTTTGAGGTGCCAGGCTTGGCTTGGCCTTGCCTCAAAGGTAGCTGGCATGGTTAAAGCACTTTCTAGGGAGGGCTAGGGCAGAGGTCCAACCAGTTAGAGCTGCCCCCGAGCCACTATTAGGTGTTGAGCTTTGCTACAGACAGGGGAGACAGTCTTCCTTGGGGACCTTAAGTACAGAAATTGCCCAGGCACTCCTGGCTTTCTGTCACTTTTTTTTCCCATCTTCCAGACTGGTTTTTAGCCCTTCTCTAGGTGGGCTTTTACTGGTAACACCCAGACCAGCTTCACTCACACCCTCCACTCCCTCACAAGCAGACGGGCAATGGCTGGGGTGAGTAAGATGAGTTGAATCACCATTAAAAAAAAATTTCACCTGAAGGTATGTTTATTGAGAGAGAGAGAGAGAGAGAGAGAGAGAGAGAAAGGGTGGGGGGCAGGGAGAAATATGTGAGAGAAACATTGATCCATTGGTTGCCTCTTGTACAATCCCTGACTGGGGATTGAACCCACAACCTTTTGGTATACAGGATGATGTTCCAACCAACTGATTCACCTGGGCAAGGCATGAATCATATTTGATAGAGGACACTGAGGCTGGAAGATGTGAGGTAATAGGGCAGAAGGCACATCAGGAAGTCACAGCCCAAAGCCACTGCTTTGCTTGCCTTCCAGCCCCACCCCCACATCACTTCCACTTCATCGCCCCTCTGTTATTACTTGGCATTCAATAGATGTTCATGGAATTGAATTATGAGTTTCTGCTGAGGTAAGAACCCGCAAAACCACAGCTTGTGCTTAGGCATGCTGCCACACATGGGCAACACTGAGGAGAAAATCAGTCTGTGAGGAGCCTTTCAAGTGAAGCTCAAAGGAAATGGATGGAGGAATCAGGGAGATTTAGCCCAAGGAAGAAATGGAAAGTTGGGGTGATATGTGTATTTGTGGGGAGCAGGAGCAGGGAACCACAGCAGCCATCTTCAGATCTCTCACATGCCGACTCAGTGACGTCATAATCATGTTCTGTGAAGTTCTGATGACAGCAACCACAGGTTAAGTTTCATACTTGTGTTTCAACTGGATAGAAGGGGAAGCTTTTTCAGAAGCAGGGATGGAAATAGTTTCTCCAAATAAGTGCAAACCTTTCACCATTCGAAGTATGTACACAGAAAGAGGAGACCCATGGGCAGAGTTGTGGCAGCAGGTGGGAAAGAATGGGTTTGGGTGGAAGGCATGTCTGGACTTCA
This sequence comes from Noctilio leporinus, assembly GCA_004026585.1. NCBI lineage: Eukaryota > Metazoa > Chordata > Mammalia > Chiroptera > Noctilionidae > Noctilio > Noctilio leporinus. Next base: position 24,120 of record PVIW01012651.1, read on the forward strand.
CTTACTCTAAGTTCTCTTCTGACTGATAGATACTCTTATTCTCTGGGTCTGCTTTCACACCACTGTCTCTGGGAGAGCTCTGTGTGTGCCTGGGTGTGGATGTGAACACATGCTACTTGTGTTTTCCATCCATTCAAGGACCTACCAATTAATGCCTAGTGGGCTTTGTAGCTGACCTTGGTGCCTGCCAACTAGTAAGTGCAGTTTCCCAATGTGACCAGGATGCTGGGCAGTGGCTGGATCAGAAAGAGATCCCTGTCCTGCTTGAGACCCCAACTTCCATCTCTGGCCTAGGAAAGCCTAACAACATGGAGGCTAGGGTACTCTAGCAGAGGGGCAGTGCTGGTCAGATTAACAGGGTAACCCTGCTCCCCTTTGGGAAGGCTGGAGGCAGGGGCAAAGGGAGCAGCCTTGACAGATTAGACTCTGAGAACCTGGTCGTAGAAGAAATTGGAGCTGTCTCCCTAGAGAAAAGACCTGGCCTACCAGAAAATCTCTGAAGAGTCGGGTATAGGACTGTGTGTAGGGCAGTGACCACAAGGCTCAGAGATTGTCCAAGACAGAAGCCCAGAAGGGAGGTGGCAAGCTCTCTGTGAGTGCAAACATGTGAGCAGGAGGTAGGCAACCACTCAGCTAGCTCCAACAGGGCAGTGGACGAGAGATGGCCTTAAAGTGTCCACATTCCCAAGAGTCTGGAACTTGGGGACTTAGGAAAGCGACTTGATACCTGTAGGCTGTGGTTAAAGTGGCACTGCCTTTGTCTTTTCATCTCAGTTGGATCTTTAATAATGGAAGCCTAGCAGTGCCAGCTGCAGGGGCTCAGGCTTATGTAGGAAGATCAGAGGAGTTTGCAAGAACTGGGTGGGGATGCAGAGGCAGTTGCCTTGTGAGGTCAGCTCCCCCAGGCACCTCAATCTTATATAGTTTCTGAAAACAGCATTTGGAAAACTTATTTTCTGGCCTCACTTCTAAACATTGGAATTATAAATAGCTGCCTATCTTGGTGGATTCAAGGAGCTTTGGAAAGGGGACTTAGAACTCATGATGTGCCTCTTCCATTATTTTCTCCAAATTTCAACCCATAGAACATGCTTTTCCTCACCTTTCCTTCTTCCATTTTTCCTAGGAACCTCAAGAAGGGAAAGGCCCTCCAATATTTTTCAACAGGGCTGATAATAGTATTTGTAGTGGGACATTTCTTCTGAGGGAGTGTCTTGCCAAATGCAGGGCATTTAACATCCCTGGCCATCCTCTCCTCTTACTAAATTCCAGCAACAACTCTCAGTCATGAGGAACTTTCAAACATTCCTTAGAGGTGACACTGCCTACGTCCCTTAGCTTTGAAAACCATTGCCTGTGTGATTTGTTCAAGGCCATACCACTAGCCAATGGCAAAGCTGAGGAGGCCAAGTCAAGTCAAATCCCATTCATTCATTCCAAGAACTTTCATTCTTTCACCAGGGTGATTTGTCAGGAGAGCAGAGGGAATGTAGGCCTGAACTGAGGCAGTAAATAGGTGATTCCCTGAACAAATTTCTCACGATTTCTGTTTTAGCCCCACCTAGCTCGCTGTTTCCGCAATAGCAGGCACGAACAACTTTCTGGCAATTAGTGCCTACAGCCTAGTCGAGCAGGCAGTTAGGTCCCTTTCGGGTGGGGCAGTGCTGAAACCCTGAGGTCTTGGGGCGAGTGGGCAGCTGCCTTCCACTGGCGCTAAGGAGAGTTGTAGCAAGGCCCCTGCCGCGGAGCCGCGATGGAACGGGGCAGAAGTGGAGGACCGTTGACCCTCGGCCGTTGCCCTCCGGAGTTTTCCCAACGCTGGGGGATTGCCTGAGGGCCTGGGGCCGCAGGCAGGGGCGCTCAGGCCACGGTGCGGAGGGAGCAGAGGGCAGCGCAACTGGGCTTGACCTCGGCCTCTTGCGCCAGAGGCCAAGGCCGCGGAGAATGGCGGGGCCACCTCTCCAAAGTCCTTCGAGATCCCAGCTCAGTTCTTCGAGGGGGCTCAGGGGTTGGGAAAACGAGATTATTCCTCTGTTTTGCCTCCGGAGCCAGCGCCTGCGGGTTGTTCTGTTTGAATGAATGATCCCAGCGGCCGCGCCCAATGGGTGCCCTCTCCTGTTTAATATGCATAAGGCCCGCATCCAATGGCCGGGCAAGGAGGCTGTTTTAAACGGCAGAGCTCGCTGGCCAATCAGGCGGCTCTCGTGGAGGCAGCTAGCGCGAGGGTAGGGAGTGCTGAGCCTCGCGTCGTGCCCTGAGCTGCCCAGACTAGCGAACAATACAGGTACGTTTCCGCCGCTCGCGTCTGCTGTCGTCGCCGCCGCCGCCACAGCACCCACACAACTTTCCAGTCTGTGCTGCGGCCAGCACATCCCGCTGCCACTGCCTTCTGCCTCTCCTCTTGTCCTTTCCGCCCCCTCCTCCTTCCTTCTACCTAGGAGACTGGGAAGGAAAAAGCAATTCAGGTGTTTCAACTTTACAGTGCTTCATTCCGACCTCCCGGCTGTCTAGGCTAGGCACCTTTCCCTGAGCCAGCCTCGGCCGCGGTTCCCTAAGTGCTGCGCCGCGGGGCTCAGGGCCCCTGAGGTCAGATGTTGGGGCAGCGGCGGCGGCAGCACGAGATGAAGGGTGGCTGCGGGCTCGGGCGGCACGGGTCCTGGCGCCGTCCCGTGGCTTTGGGAAAGGGGCAGGGCAGGTTGCTCTCCGGATCGGGACCGACGCCGCCCGGAATGATCAGTGGGTGTCCGTGGGGAGCTTCAGCTCAGGAAAACTTCGCTGCCGGCCTCTGCCAGGTGCCTTGCGGGCCCGCAGGCTGCACTGCTGCTTTTGCATTAACATGGCCGTCTCGGGAGCGCACGGAGGTCTGCGAGGGGCGGGCCGGCAGCCCCCAGCTCGTAGCCTACTCTATGGGCACTGCCACTGCCTCCACTAACATGGCTGGCTGGTTCTGGGCCCGGGCGAGGGCTGGACAGAATGAGGTTCCCGGGTGGGCTGTGGCCTTAGTCGCAGCACCAGTGGCCAGTGGCTGGTGGAGTGGAGGGCCGGGGGCGATGCCGCGAGCCCCAGCACTGTAGAGCGTCATGGCTGCATGGGCGCCTTTGTTATCCGGAGGAAAGCGCCCCGCGCTAGCGTGCAGGGGTTGGAGTGTGGCGTGGCCTGTGGCCCCCGCAGCTCCTCATCGCTGGGCACCTGGGGCAGGGTGGGGCGGGGTGGGGTAGGGTGGGGGCCAATGAGCAGGCCCCGGCGGCAGTGGTGCGGCTGGACCGCTTTGTTCACCACTGCCGCTAGTGCTGAATGCTCGGGGATCAGCCATTTTAGCAAGCCGGGCTTGGAGGCACAGTAGACGCCACCATCACTGCGGCCGCTGTGGGCCAGGCTCCGTGCCTCTGGAGCACTGTTGCCACTGCCACCCTGGTCCCCTCTCGACCCCCTGGTAAGGCAATGGTAGATTTCAGGGGCACTTTCTTTCATCAAGAAGCTTTTGACAAAATGGAAGGTGAATTATGGGTACCGGGGTGACCCAGCACCTGGTCGTGCCCAGCTTCCCGCTGCCGGCCTGGGCTCCCCTGCATTCTGTCCTGCCCCACCCTTGCAGTCACCGTGGGGCCCTAATGCAGTCCCTAGGTTGATCCCCACAAAGGGGAACGCTTTAGTTTTACATGATGACCTTGGGTGTGGGAAAAGGAAAAGATGGCGGGAAGCTAGGGAGTGGGACAGGGACCATGTCACAGCACAGCTGTATTTTTATTTGGGAACTTTGGAGAAAGTATTTCTGGCTGGGCATTCATTCCGCTTTACAGATGAGTAGAATTAGCCCTTTTGGTATCCCCTACCCGTTTAGATAATGAAGAGACAGATTTGAATTAGCACAGATATTTCTGCTCACTTGCTATACCACCATTCTCGTAAAAGCCATTTTTATAAGACAAAATGCATCAACAATAGTGAAATATCAAAATTTCCCTATTTACAGTTCTGCTTTGATCTGTGTTTAGCAGCGGTGACAGCATTTTTGTTTCTAATATGGGAGTAAAACAGATAACCGGCTAGCTTTAAGCCATTGATTTCAAGCTTCTGTTATCAGCCTGCATTGCCTACAAATGTGTTCTCCCTACTTTGTGGTTTTAATGTCCATAAACGTAGTATTTCTGAATCGTAAGGTAGCTGAGCCACTTGGGTCGGTTCCACTTGAACTTGATCACTCTTGGAGAAGTAACTCACAAACCCATGCGCTTCTTGCTGGTCAAAAGTTAAATGACAAGCAATAGTGAGGCTGATTTCCTACCCAGTTGGTTCTGTGGTTGCTAGTAGCACCAGGCATTTTTGTGGGGGGATGCTTCCCAAGTGAAACCTAAATTTTAATTGTACCCTGCCTTTGTTGTGTCTTGTAGTTCTGTTATATTCATTGGATTTGTTTTTCTTTGTTTCTTTTCTTCTATCCATCACAGTCAGAATGGCTAAAGGTGATCCCAAGAAGCCAAAGGGCAAGATGTCTGCTTATGCCTTCTTTGTGCAGACATGCAGAGAGGAACATAAGAAGAAAAACCCAGAGGTTCCTGTCAATTTTGCAGAATTTTCCAAGAAGTGCTCTGAGAGGTGGAAGGTATTTTTGTTTTTATCCTTCAAGCTAGTCTTAGTTGGATTTCACACTTTGTTGTTACTTACCTTTAGAGTAGCCCCAAATGACTGTTTCTTCCCTTCACTTAGACACATCTTGCCTGTTTTTAGAATTTTGTTTGTGTGCTTTTATTTTTTTAAGGTGTTCTATAATGTTTTAAAGCTTTTATACCCTTTTGCAAGTGGTTAAAGCAGCTGCCACTTAAATTTTAGGACAACTGAACAGGTATGTATTCACTGGATTGAGGAACTTAATAGGTCCTGTTCTTTGCAGACAATGTCGGGGAAAGAGAAATCTAAATTTGATGAGATGGCAAAGGCAGATAAAGTGCGCTATGATCGGGAAATGAAGGATTATGGACCAGCTAAAGGAGGCAAGAAGAAGAAAGACCCTAATGCCCCCAAAAGGCCACCGTAAGTGACTATAGGATATAGGATTCAGGACAACTGTGAAGAATTTTCCTTCAGCATAAGATTTTAAAAAGATATTTTACCTAAAAAAAATCTCAGGATATCTCTGCAAAATATTTTGTACTTAGAGCTTGAGGTGTTTGTGAGCTGCGTGTGCCTGGTGGTTGGTCTTTCCTCTGGGAAGCAGGCAGCCTAATTTAGGGTGCTAGTATCCTTAGGTACATTTACTACTTCATGCCCAGTAACTGGGAGACTGAGAAACCCCCATGTATTTCTAAAGAAGCTTAAATATTCTAGAACCTACACCTTTATATGGTATGGTATAGAAACTGTATATGGTATCATGTAGGGGAGAGTCAATAGTGGTAGGAAGTACATGGACTCAGGAACCTGGGATTTTGACTTAAGCTCACAGTTTTGAGATTATCTTCTAATTTTCTTTTTAAATTTTTGTATTTATTATTTCCAGATAGGGGAAGGAGAGAGGGAGAGAAACATCAATGTATGGTTGCCTTTCAGGTTCTCTTCTAATTTATGTAATTTTTCTCCTAAGGTCTGGATTCTTCCTATTCTGTTCAGAATTCCGCCCCAAGATCAAGTCCACAAACCCTGGCATCTCTATTGGAGATGTGGCAAAGAAGCTGGGCGAGATGTGGAATAACTTAAGTGACAGTGAAAAGCAGCCTTACAACAATAAGGCCGCAAAGCTGAAGGAGAAGTATGAGAAGGTGAGGTGGGCCAGTGTGTGGTCTGGATGGTGAGCAGTCAGCTGCCTTGGGTATGAAGGGTGCTTTGCTGGGCTGAGTAACTAGCAGAGCACATAAGGGCCCATGTGCACTCAAGATCAGCCACTCGTGTTGATGTTCAGGCTTCTGACAGATCTTGGTATTTGGGACTTCAGGCAGTCTTTTAAGAATGGATAACATGAATGTTACTAGCATAGATTTTTTTATAAAGATTTTATTATTTCCAGAAAGAGAGGAAGGGAGAGAGGGAGAGAAACATCAGTGTATGGTTGCTTTTCACCTGCCTCCAGCTACGTACCTGGATGGAGACCTGGCTTGCAACCTGGTTATGTGCCCTGGCTGGGAATCGAACCAGCGGCCTTTGGGTTCGCAGGTTAGCACCTTATCCACTGTGCTAACTGTACCAGCCAGGGCACTAGCATAGATTTGATAGTACTATTAACATGAGTTAAAGGTTACTTGATCACCCATTACCTTTTAAACTTTAATGGCTGAGAACCAAATTTGTATCAGGAAACGAGTATTTCAGATAGCAGCCCTACACTGTTTTTGAATTCCTGCTTTTTTATTCTGAGACAGGGACAGCATGTTTCTACCCCATCCTAAAATAATGGCAGCAGGAGAGCTTGTCTCATTTAGAATGTGTCCCTGTTCCTTCCAGGATGTCGCTGATTATAAGTCTAAAGGAAAGTTTGATGGCGCAAAGGGTCCTGCTAAAGTTGCCCGGAAAAAGGTTGAAGAGGAAGATGAAGAAGATGAGGAGGAAGAGGAGGAGGAGGAGGAGGAGGAGGAGGAGGAGGAGGAGGAGGAGGATGAATAAAAAAACTGTTTATCTGTCTCCTTGTGAATACCTTAGAGTAGGGGAGCGCCGTAATTGACATAGCTCTTATTTGAGAGGTATCTGTTGCCCTCATTAGGAGTAATCACATAATTGGATCATGATCATAGGTAGTCTTTCAAAGTGCTCTAGAAATTGTCAGTGGTTTACATGAAGTGGCAATGAGTGTCCAGAGCACCCTGAAACTGTATCAAAGTTGTACATATTTCCAGACATTTTTAAAATGAAAAGGCTCTCATGTT